>JAPKLW010001721.1:10464-63726 GCA_026898455.1 Plectranthus barbatus
TCCGTGCGGGCTTGTGCTCGGCCCAAAGCGGACAATATCATACTAATATCGGAGTCTCGATTCCTAACATTTTTCCACACGAAATTCTGTCATGTTTGAAAAAATAAAAAAAGATATTAAACGCCAAATTTGTCGACTTCTGAACAATTCTAGGCAGTTCATCAGATAAATACATAATAACAAAATCACAAATACACAAACAAAACAATGTTTTTAATCTAGGGATTCATGAAGAAGAAAAGAAGGCAGTGAAGGAGAAGCAGAGAACATTACAAAAAATAAAACGAAAATTCTGATAAAAAAAAAGGTTTTAAGTTAAATATTTGCAAATATATACGTGTTTGAGATGAGTTGATATTCGCTAATCACCTTCAACATCGTCTGGAACTTGAAGCGAAGTCATTGTTTACAAACAGCCTTTCGCCTTTTAGGAAATATATATGTTAGATGTTTCAATTTAAAGGAAACACATAAGTTAAATGCAGAATCTGAGTGGCGAATGTTGTTTGAATATTTATGGGCTCCATATTCCAGGAAAAGGAAGAGTCGGTAGCCACATTTCCCAATCCAATTCTCTGGCTCTACACGCCGGAAAAGTGATACTTATTTTTCTTAAATAGAATCTTTTAATTTAAATTTCATAAAATGTTGTGTGCTTGTATTTTAGGCTATTAACATGGCCAGTCCTATAAATTATGGCATGAGATTCTCTGTCCCATTTTGTGTTTCATTTCCTGTTTCACTATTAAAAAAGTTATTTTTTATTAAAAAAATGCGGATGAATTGGTGGCTATTAAGGGATCTTGCACCCTTTTCTTTTTCTCTCTCTATTTTTTTCATAATAAATTTGATTTTAGTTTTTTCAATTTATATTAATGCTATTTTAATCATTTCAATTTTATTTTTATATAATTTTCTTAAATCCCGAATTTTTTGTTCCATACTCTTTCACTATTAAAAAAATTATTTTTTATTTAATATTTTATTATAATCTTAATTTATTATTGTTTGTTAATTTTTTATATGTTCAACTATAGGGTTCATCCCACTCAATTAGGATATATAATATTTTTTTAGTAATTATTTTTCAGTTTTTAACTAAAATTTGATTATTAAAATTGGTTAACTTATAACTATAATTTATGTTCTTAAAAAGTTTTAATTTTTGTTCTTAAAAATCAATTAGACTATATTGCATTATACTTGATTTTTTATTTCGTAAAAACATTTATTAAAATTAGAAATCGAGACAATGAAACACCAAGTAGAACACCATTGTGGAACAGAGGATCTGATCCGATTTCACAGGCTTACGGCTATTTATATACAAATAATTTTCTTTCCTGTAAATCAATTTTATTTATACTATATTTTAAAAGGGAAAAATGTTCAAATATATTTCAAACTATGATATTTTTTCAAATCTAACATAAATTATCTAAATATCATAAAATATCATAGTTTGAAATAAAATACTATATTTGATAATTTAGATAATTTAATTTTATGATATTTAGATAATTTATATTAGATATTTTATGATATTTAGATATTTGTATATAAATAGCCGTTCCTGTGAAATCGGATCAAATCCTCTGTTCCACAATGGTGTTCTACTTGGTGTTTCATTGTCTTGATTTCTAATTTTAATTAATATTTTTACGAAATGAAAAATCAAGTATAATACAATATAGTCTAATTGATTTTTAAGAACAAAAATTAAAACTTTTTAAGAACATAAATTATAGTTATAAGTTAACCAATTTTAATAATCAAATTTTAGTTAAAAATTGAAAAATAATTACTAAAAAATACTATATATCCTAATTGAGTGGGATGAACCCTATAGTTGAACTTATAAAAATCAACAAACTATAATAAATTAAGATTATAATAAAATATTAAATAAAAAATAAATTTTTTAATAGTGAAAGAGTGAATGGAACACAAAATTTGGGATTTAAGAAAATTAGATAAAAATAAAATTGAAATGATTAAAATAGCATTAATATAAATTGAAAAAACTAAAATCAAATTTATTATGAAAAAAATAGAGAGAGAAAAAGGAAAGAGTGCAAGATCCCTTAACAGCCGTCAATCCATTCCATTCATTTAATAAAAAATAAATTTTTAAATAAAAAATAATTTTTTTAATAGTAGAACAGGGAGTGGAACACAAAATGGGACAGAGGATCTCATGCCATAAATTATGGGGTCGCGAAGAAAAATTTTGTGCCCCATATAAATTAGATAGTTATAAAAATTATTAATAAAAAAAATATAAAATACATTATAAATCATCTATACTTACTAAAAAATCTCTTATAAAGAAATTCGACTCACTCATGCATAATCATCATTTTAAATAAACCGGAAACAAATTTAAAAAAATTAAATTATATCATTGTAGACACACAAAAACTCAGGGCCAATAAAAACGTACCACGTGGATTTAAGAAATTAAATATCAATTTATTTATATTTTAGGAATTTATTTAAATAAAATTTCTAAATTAAATACATGGGAAAATAATATTTAAAAGGTGTATGTTCTTGTCAAATAAAAAGTCGACACATGTCAAGCTCACCAAGTGTGTGAAGCACATGATTACAACTCGACGGACCAATGAAATCGTGCCACCTAAGCCCTAAATCTCTAACTTTTGCCTATAAATACAAGGCATGAATGAAGTGAAAAAGAACAACTTAGAGGGGTTTAACTTGAAGAGCTCAAGGTTTGGAGAAAGATTTCTCTCAAAGTTCACGGAGTATCTTTGAAGACTTCGAAGATCGTTCAAACATCAAATTCGAAGAGAAGAATCAGAAGAGAAATAGCGATAAAACCTACAAATTATTGTTTGATCCAAATTCGAATTGTATCCAACTTTTGTGTTTATTCATTTAAATACGAAAATTTGTGATTACAAATTTTGGCACGCCCAGTGGGACCATTGCTACCTCTTATCTCTTCTCTTCGCTAAGTTCATAACTCAAGAATGTCTAACACTTCTTCGGCAAGTAATGTTGGTGTGACCACAAGGGCTATGGCCAAACAAGCAGTGGAAGCATCCAAATCGTCTACCGCGAAAGAAGAGGTTTTTCACCTCTCTAACAAAAATGAGAAGGGAAACAAATTTTCATCACCCGACTCTCACTCGACGGCACACTACTCGCTTGAAGCGCCGGTGATGGTGATCAACGCTTCAACCATGGAAGAGCAAATTGCAAGTTTGAAGGAACTAGTCGAGGCCATGAGCAAGCAAATCCAAGAGCAAAATGCCGAGATCATGAAGCTCAGGAAGGACAAAGGAGAAGCTAGTCGTGTGATCATCGAAGAAGATGAAGAAAATAATGGTGTTGAGACATCCACAAAACGACAAGCGAATGCAGAAGCGAAGTCATCAGCTAAAGGTCTACAAGTTTCTTCCGATGGTTTCATTCAAGTTGACCAACTCAAAGAATTCATTAAAGGAACCATGAAAACAAAGTTCGAAGGAAGTTTCAAATCATCACTGCGTACTCAAAGCCGTATACTGATAGCGTATTTTTCAACACGCTATAGCTGCAAGTGTACAGATCACTGCAGTGGGCAAGTAATAAATTATCGAATCTCAAGGATTGCATGATCGAAGTATAATCAAGCACTAAAACATGAATATGGTACTACTATCTAGACGATTCGGTAAAAGAGTTTGATTTATTTAGACTAGGCAGTTTGAAAAGTAATTAATTAAAAGACAATTAAAAAGATCGAGTTTAGAAAATATGAGAAACTAGGATTCCAGGGTAATCAACTTTGAAGAACAATCAAACAATCATCTATATAATTCGATTCCAATTTAATTTCCAAAAACGTGAGTTAATCTCAATTATGTTATCAGGCGACCCTCTCGGACTCTCAACCATAACATGGAAATAAACGACCTAGTGACTCCTCTTGGATGCGCAAAAGGACTTTTACTCTTGATAAAACCTTAGATTTTAAAACCCTTTAACAGTTCAAATTCCTCTCGGACAATTGACCTATCAAATTTAATTACTCTGCATCTTAATTAATAATCTAGACCTCTCGGTTCAAAAATTACCAATTCGAATTACAATCAATGGCCAATATCTTATAATTAAAGAAAACCCCAGCCGTAATTAAAACATCAATGGAAAAGGAAAACCAAATCATATAAACGATTAAATGAATGTCAACAAGTCTCAAAACCCTAGAATCCACAAAGGACTTAGCAAATCATGCTAAGTTCTAAGAAAACAGAGAAATAAAGAGTCATAGAAACAAATATCATGAAAATCAAAAACGCGTGATCTTCAATCTTCGATTTCTGGAGTGCTCTTCAAGTTTTCTCTATTCCCCTACGTTTTTCCAGTGTTTTCTCTCTTGAAAATAATGTGAAGGAACCTTTTTTAGGTTCAGGGAAGTCCTACTTATACTTGGGGATCTTCGAATCTTAAAAATATATGATTTTGGGCCAAAACTCGTCAGAATTACCCGTTCGGCGACCCATAAAACGCGATCGGCCCTATGATACTTGGTCAAATCTTGTAAACGACTCAATTGTACGTGAAATCTGCATAAACAACCACAAACTAACCCAAACGTAATAATCTTTTAAAGATCATAGGTAACATATAAATTCCTCAGAAATGGTTTAGTTTGCAGTCAAAAGTGATTAGATTCACATCAATAAAATGCACAAATGAGTGTTTATCAACCCCCCAAACTTAAACTATTGTTTGTCCTCGAACAATGAAGAGAACTCAAATAGAAAAGAATAAACACGAGGAGTGCATTGACTGATCAAAAATTGTTTCAGACACAAAATGGGGCTGTGATTCTCACACAAACACTGCAACAATCATAACTTAGTGCAAACAATCACAGTTTCAATCTTGGCCACTGGAAATCTGCTCCTCACAAGATAAGAGTAGTGTATCACTCAACTTTTTCGCTCAAATTGGTTAGTGTGTACTCTCAATTGTCAACTGTATAACTTCCCTGCCATAGGCTTGCTCATTGTCTAAACTCTCTACTGACTTTCGGGAATGCTAGAACAAAGATCAGAAAGGTCTTTAGTTTAGGTTCTAATGTAGGCACATTGGTGAGGGGTATGGAATATTTTGGCTAAGTGACTGAGCATATTCATCCTTATAACTTCATTCACCCAACTAATTCCTAATCACATACCTCTTCATTCACTGTTTGACTTAAACATTATACAAAACTTAAACAACTGATTACGCATCCTATAAATACAATTCATTAGGATTCTGACTCAACAATAATAACACTATACACCCTTTGTGTATTTCATGAACTCAACAATAACATTGTGCACACTTTGTGCTTTTATTATTTCAACAAACACATGACACCCTTTTTTTTTATATGAATCCAAAACAACTTTATTGTCCCATCCCAAGGTTTTTGGGCAATTTATTATCACACAACTCTTCAATCTCACCACCTATCATCAACAGATACCCTTACAATTCTATCCACACCTCCTATCATCCGGGTTAAGAAAGAAAGGTATTCAAGCTCAACTGGGCTAACAAAGGAGTATGTATTAGGGTAGTGTTTGGGTTTAACATGGCTAATGAAACGATGGCCTAAAATCATTTCTAAATTCTTGGCCTCCCCTATTGTAGTTTTAAGAAAGAAACCCGAGCAAGTTCTAGAGGTACATCATACAGTGACTCACTCCAAAACAAAACAACACAGGCTCAAAATTCTCACATGGCTATGAGCATATTCCAAAGGCCAAAATAAATTCCACAACCATCGGCACTTCATAAAATCATGTGCAAGTAGTGAGCATAAGTTTCACGAGAAGGAAAAATTTGTCATCATGAACTAGATCAGTAATGCAGATAAATCACCACCAAGTACCACCTTTATCCAAAACAGATATCAATATGAATTATAGATTCCCAATCCAGACTCAACAACAATTAACAATAACAGGATTTAAACTCGATAAAATAAATAGTACGAATTAGTACAAATTACTGGTTCCAACTAGACAATTAGGTTCGAATACAGTAGAATACAGATAAAAGCAGAATAAGCAGTAAAAGAACAGGAGGTAAAGAGTAGAAAAGACACACACATCGACCGATCACATTCCCCCCAAACTTATTCAATACACAAGATAGAATAAGTTTGTGGGAAAAAGATCACGGAGATGAGTGGAAACCTCACTGTGGTGGGGGCCAATACTGTGGGAAACGGGCCATGAACTGTCGCATCTGATCCTCTGCCTCTTGCTGGCGTCGCCATTGTTCCCGCTCCAACTCAAAGTGGCGTTGTTGCGCCGCCCACTGCTCCTGCTCTCGGTCGAAGTGGCGCTGCTGCGCAGACCACTGCGCTCTCTGCTCATCCTCGAAAGATCTGCACTCAGTGGAGTATGTAGCCTGAGCTGCCGCTAAACCCTGCAACTGGGTGTGCCAGTCGCTCCACTGACGCTCCAAATTATCCAGCCGCTGCTCGAACGCCACACGATGTGTGCGACGCTCGTAAAAGATGGAGGCATCCCCCCCTCGGGGTCTCATGGAATGTGCCCCCCCTGCGATGTGCCGGCTTGTGATGGAGGTCTAGTCCTTGGATAATAATTCCATAGCTTTTCGGCCTTGTGGAAGGAACGCGACGTCTAGGTGCCATTTCAAATCTGCTAGACAAAACCAATATTCAGAACCAGCAACAACGAAAGGGAAAACATGTAAAAGAAACTAAACTTACAAATTATGCAACATCTCCATATTCTAACTAAATGTAAATATGCATAAGCACACCACCTTCTCAATATCTATTAACAACTCCAAGGTCATTAATCAGGCCCCAAACTCAATCAGACGGAGCACAACAAATCCCCAAAACAAATCCCTACCCTACACAATTCAACATCACCAAGACAAATCCCCAAATAAATGCATGAATCCTAAGAGTGCTAAACAATTTATCAAGATAATAATACGACTAAATATGCTAATTAACTCAAATTAAACCATAAAAACGAAAATTGAAACTAATTAACCACAATATAATATACATTAATTAATAATGATAAAGCATATGCATGAAAGCGAAAGAAACATGAAGATTAAGAGCGTTACCTTGAAAATGAGGCAAAATTTGAAGGAAGACAATAAACCCTAGGAATTTGGGGGTTCTTGCGTTTTTGGAAGAATTTTGGAGAACTAATCGGATAGGAATGTTCACAATATGATGGGGAGACAATGTGTGGAAGGATTTGAGGAGATTTCGTGTGTGCAAGTCGAATTTGAGAGGGGAATTTTCGTTGGTTTGTGGTTGTTTTGAGAGGGAAAGAATTGTGAGGGAAGAAAGGGGGTTTTTATACTTAAACCCGTCAGATTTACAATTTTGGCGACCCAGAACGCGTACGGCGATCGCCGATTTTGTTCTTGGGTCGCCGAAATTGGTTCCAACCAATTTCGGGAAAATTACAATTTCGGCGACCCGTTTACACTTTCGGTGATCGCCGAAAATGTAAATGGGTCGTCGATTTTGTGCTGAAGCAAAATAAAAAACCTGCAATTTCGGCAACCAAACTAACAAAATCGGCGATCGCCGAAATCATTTTCGAGTCGCCGATTTTGCTTCGAACCTGAAAATTTTTGACGGCGAACTCGGCGACCCAGGTTTCACAATCGGCGATCGCCGAAAGTTTAAATGGGTCATCGTTTTCACTTTTTCTGGCAATTCCTCGCGTTTCGAACTCCTCACCTGCACCCATTAACTCAACAGCCAAACATGAACGCGCAATGTGGAAAAAATGGAATAAGGAGATGCTAAAATGCTTAAAACAATGCAACAGGTTGGGTTGCCTCCCAACAAGCGCTTTATTTAACGTCTGTAGCTAGACTCAGCAGCATACATCCTATGGGTTAGCTAGGTGAAGTTCACAGACGAACGACACAGACTCATACTGAACATACGTTTTGACTCGGTTACCATTGACAGTGAAGTGTGTGGTATCAGAACCTAGCAACTCTACAGTGCCATTAGAATTCACTTTATGAATCACATATGGACCAGTCCATTTAGATTTAAGTTTTCCAGGAAATAAACGGAGATGGGAATTAAATAGAAGTACCTGATCCCCCGGCGTGAAGTCACGGGGGCGAATGCGCTGATTGTGAAATCTCTTGGCGCGCTCCTTATACAGCCTCGAACTCTGGTATGCTTCAGTCCAAAATTCTTCAAGTTCAGTCAATTGTATACGTCTCTGCTCAGTTGCAGTCTTCAGGATCCCAGTTGATTTTCTTGACTGCCCAGTATGCTCTATGTTCCAGCTCAACTGGAAGGTGGCATGATTTTCCAAATGCCAACTGATATGGTGACATACCAATCGGAGTCTTGAATGCAGTTCTGTATGCCCATAGAGCGTCGTCCAAGCGAGTGGCCCAATCCTTCCTGGAAACTACAGATTTTTCTAGGATTTGCTTGATTTCTCTATTAGCCAACTCTGCTTGTCCATTGGCTTGGGGTGATATGGAGAAGTGATTTTATGATGCACTCCATATTTTGCTAGCAAACTCCCCAGCCACTTGTTTTTGAAGTGTGACCCTCCATCACTCAATAGTGCTCGAGGTGCTCCAAACCGAGTTAGAATGTTCTTTTGTAAGAACTTGAGCACCACTTTGGAATCATTTGTTGCAGTTGGGATGGCTTCAACCCACCGGGTCACATAGTCCACAGCCAGTAAGATGTATTGATATCCATGAGACTTAGGGAATGGTCCCATGAAATCAATGCCCCATACTTCGAAGGGCTCAATATCTAGCATGTACTTCTGGGGCATCTCGTCCTTCTTTGAGATGTTCCCCATCCTTTGGCACCTGTCGCAGCCGGCCACGAACTTCTGACAGTCGCGGTAAATAGTAGGCCAATAAAACCCGCTGGTGAGGATTTTTATGGCTGTTCTATTCGCCTCACAGTGGCCTCCATATGGGGACAAATGACAGTCCCCCATTATCTGCTCAATCTCTTGCATCCCGATGCACCGCCTAATTACCATATCAGCACAGCGGCGGTAGAGAAATGGCTCATCCCAATAGTAGAACTTGCAGTCATGCAAGAACTTTTCTCTTCTGGTGTGAGGACAGATCAGGTGGTAGAACACCTGCAACCAAGTAATTTACCAGATCCATATATCATGGATCTACCTCCTCCACAGCTAGCAGCTGCTCATCTGGAAACACTTCAGTAAATTTTATCCGGGGATCATCTCCTTCCACCGGATTTTCCAGCCTTGACAAGTGGTCTGCTACTACATTCTCACAACCTTTCCGGTCCTTAATTTCCATGTCAAACTCCTGCAGTAGCAGGATCCACCGGATCAGTCTCGGCTTTGCCTCCTTCTTTGCAAACAGATAGCGGATCACAACATGATCCGTGTAAACCACCGTCTTTGCCCCAACCAAATAGGCCCGGAACTTGTCAAAGGCGAAGACCACTGCCAGAAGCTCTTTCTCAGTGGTAGTGTAATTGACCTGGGCTTCATCCAAAGTCTTGCTGGCGTAGTGAATGACTCTGAAAATCTTGTTCCTTGTCTGACCCAGGGCAGCCCCAACTGCAGTATCGCTGGCGTCGCACATCAGGACGAAGGGCTCTGACCAGTCTGGTGAGATAAGTACTTGAGAGGTTGTGAGGGCCAGCTTCAGCTTCTCAAAGGCCTGCAAATAGTGTTCATCAAAAATGAATTTTGCATCCTTCATAAGTAGAGAACTCAGAGGTTTAGAGATTTTAGAAAACTCCCTTATAAACCTCCGGTAGAAGCCTGCATGACCCAAAAAGCTCCTCACCGACTTCTCATTGGTGGGGGGGTGGCAGCTTTGAGATCGCCACAATCTTGGCACGATCTACCTCTAAACCTGCAGCAGAGACTTTGTGACTGAGGACAATGCCCTCTCGCACCATAAAATGACATTTTTCCCAATTTAAAACCAGGTTAGTCTCTTGACAGCGCTGCAGAACAGTAATCAGATTTTCTAAACAGTTATCAAATGAATGACCAAACACAGAAAAATCATCCATGAAGACTTCCATAATGTTTTCTACGAGTCCACTGAAAATAGACATCATGCATCTTTGAAATGTAGCAGGAGCATTACATAAACCAAAAGACATGCGTCTATAAGCAAATATACCATACGGACACGTAAAAGCAGACTTATGCTGGTCCTCAGGGGCTATCGCTATTTGGTTATATCCAGAATAACCATCTAAGAAACAGTAGAATTCATACCCCGCTAACCTATCCAGCATCTGATCAATAAAGGGTAAGGGAAAGTGGTCCTTACGTGTAGCACTATTAAGTGCTTTGTAGTCGATACACATCCTCCAGCCTGTGACAGGCTGGTGAGCGATCTCCTGGCCACTCTCGTCCTTAATGACAGTCGTTCCCCCCTTTTTGGCCACCACTTGGGTGGGGCTCACCCATTCACTGTCTGAAATGGCATAGATCATGCCAGCGTCCAGAAGCTTCATCACCTCCTTCCGCACCACTTCCTGCATAATGGGATTTAGCCTTCGTTGCAGTTGCACCTTGGGCTTATATCCATCCTCAAGTAAGATCCTGTGCATACAGATAGAAGGGCTAATACCCTTGATGTCATATAACGACCACCCAATAGCAGATTGGTGGTCTCTCAATACCCTCAGCAATCTATCTAATTGACTAGTAGAAAGGGTAGCAGATACAATTACCGGAAACGTGTCGTTTTCACCCAAATATGCATACCTCAAGTGGTCCGGTAGAGGCTTCAACTCCAGCACAGGTGGTTCTTTCTTCTCCTCCGGTTTTAGCGCCTTCTTGCGAGCCTCCTCTTCTTCCTCCTCGCTCCTTAGCTTTAAAAAGTGAGCGCTTTCCACCTTGCTCTTTACACCTGCATCATCTAATGCTAGAACAGACTCTAGCAGCTCATCACAGGCATCATATAGCTCATCACAAGAATAAACAGAATTTTGTACCCCATAATCTAAAGAATCAGTAGAGATGATAGATGAATCACAAGGATACAAAACCTGAACCATATCGCACTCCTCAAAGCAGTCATCTGAGTCGTGGCGCTCCATGGCCTTGTAGATGGAGAAAGTGATCTTTTCGTCGTTCACCCTCAACGTGAGCTCTCCTTTCTTGATATCAATGAGGGCATCAGCAGTGTTGAGGAAAGGCCTCCCAAGGATGAGTGGAATATTTCGGTCCTCTGCCATGTCTAGGACCACAAAATCAGCTGGGAAAATAAATTCCCCGACCTTCACTAGCACATTCTCTACTACCCCTTTAGGGTAGTTCACCGACCTGTCAGCCATCTGAAGTCTGATGGTGGTCGGTTTGATGTCTCCGATCCTTAGCCTCTTGAAAATAGAGAGAGGCATCAGATTGATGCTGGCCCCTGAATCGCATAGCACCTTCTCAAAGATCTGCCCCCCAATCACGCAGGGGATAGAAAAACAGCCAGGATCAACCCTTTTTACCGGAATTTTCTTCTGTATAATGGCGCTGCATTCTTCAAATAAATTCACAGTCTCGAATGCTCCGAAGGGCTTCTTTTGGGTAACCATATCCTTCAGAAATTTCATGTACCCAGGAATTTCCTGTACAACTTCAATCAGAGGGAGATTGATGTGGATCTTCTTCATATGCTCCAGAAATCTCTTGTATCTCTCCTCCTTTTGCTTCTTGACAAATCGTTGTGGGTAGGGAACAGCGACAGGACCAACTGGTTTGGAACTGTCTTCGGGACAAGTTCCCTTGCTCTTTTGAGTCTGTTCTTCTTCAGGAAGAACAGGAGCAGGCTGTGCAACTTCAGGTTGCACGGGTGACGTGTCGACAGGCATAGGTGGGGCCTCATATCCCTTCCCACTGCGAGTAGTGATGGTGTTGCAGTGGTCCTTGGGATTTACAATAGTGTTACTAGGGAATTGTCGAGGAGTATGCTGATTTCCCATAACATTGGCAATCTGAGATATCTGAGTGTCCATCTGCTTCATGTGCTTCCCCATCTCCCCCATACCATTCTGTAGCTGAGAAATTTCTCCCTCCATTTTTGTGTTCTTGGTATTGGAAGTTGTGATGAACTGAGTTAGGAGCTCTCTCATACTCGGCTCCTTGGGTTCATTTGCCACCCCTTGATTTGCAGCAAACCCAGGTGGAGGCTGCAAGGCGTTGTTCGGATTCCCATAGGAGAAATTTGGGTGGTTCCGGTTGTTAGGATGATAAGTCATGTTCACCGTTGGATATCCTCTGTTGTTGTTAAAATTCCTCTGGTTCACATAATTTATATCCTCTATCTGCATCTCGATTCCCTGCTCATATCCCTGCTGAGGTGGATTATTCTCCAACTTGGCAAGGCGGATCTCCATAGACTTCGTAGAAGCAGCTACCTCCTGTCTCATCAGTTTTATTTCAGCAGCTAGGTCCCCAGTATCATCGACTACTGCTATCATCCTGCGCTCCTTTCTGTCTGCTTGCCAATTAAATTCACTCTTCGCCATTGTTTCCAGCAGTTGTAGTCCTTCATGTGGAGGTCTAGCAGTAATGGATCCTCCAGCTGAAGCTCTGACATGCTTCTGAGTCTCCTCATCAAGCCCCGCATAGAAATAGCAGACTTGTTGTTTTTCAATGTATCCATGGCATGGGCAGGAGCAAAGCAACTCCTTGAAACGCTCCCATGCCTCATAAAGAGTTTCCCCCGAGAACTGTCTGAACTGGCCTATCTGCATCTGTAGTTGGATGGTCTTACTCGGCGGAAAGAACTGGATCAGGAATAGTTTACAGAGCTCCTCCCAGGATGAGATCTCACTGCGGTTCAGTGACAGATACCATGACAGAGCTCTGTCACGCAGTGTGAATGAGAAGAGGTGTAGCCGGATGTAGTCGATTGGCACCTGATTCTGCTTGACTGTGTCACAGAGTAGCAGAAATTTCTGGATATGCAAATGAGGATCTTCAGACGGAAATCCCCCAAACTGGTTCTGTTGAGCAGTGTGTATCAGGCCAGTCTTCAGCTCGAAATTGGGTGTGTTCACCTTCAGTCCAAATTCCGCATTACGATGCCTATCAGTCATCTGCTCGTACATCTCATCTATAGTGGGCTGCCGTGGTACTTCTGGAGCTTGATGCTCCTGAAGTCTCAGATTCATCTCTTGTAGCTATCTCTGCAGCTCAGCAATCTGTGTCACCTGATCGTCAGCCATATTAAATGCTAACTTTCTTCGTGCAAAGTTCTTTCGACAGGTAGACTTGATCTCCGGATCTATAGGTACAAGAGCTGGACCTTTTGACCTGGTTCGCATATACTACCTGCAGGAGAACACACAGTGAACAACACATAAAGGAAATTGGAAAATAAAACAACAAGCTACAAGTGTACAGATCACTGCAGTGGGCAAGTAATAAATTATCGAATCTCAAGGATTGTAGGATCGAAGTACAATCAAGCACTAAAACATGAATATCGTACTACTATCTAGACGATTCGGTAAAAGAGTTTGATTTATTTAGACTAGGCAGTTTGAAAAGTAATTAATTAAAAGACAATTAAAAAGATCGAGTTTAGAAAATATGAGAAATTAGGATTCCAGGGTAATCAACTTTGAAGAACAATCAAACAATCATCTATATAATTCGATTCCAATTTAATTTCCAAAAATGTGAGTTAATCTCAATTCTGTTATCAGGCGACCCTCTCGGACTCTCTACCATAACATGGAAATAAACGACCTAGTGACTCCTCTCGGATGCGCAAAAGGACTTTTACTCTTGATAAAACCTTAGATTTTAAAACCCTTTAACAGTTCAAATTCCTCTCGGACAACTTACCTATCAAATTTAATTACTCTGCATCTTAATCAATAATCTAGACCTCTCGGTTCAAAAATTACCAATTCGAATTACAATCAATGGCCAATATCTTATAATTAAAGAAAACCCCAGCCGTAATTAACACTTCAATGGAAAAGGAAAATCAAATCATATAAATGATTAAATGAATGTCAACAAGTCTCAAAACCCTAGAATCCACAAAGGACTTGGCCAATCATGATAAGTTCTAAGAAAATAGAGAAATAAAGAGTCGTAGAAAGAAATATCATGAAAATTAAAAACCCGTGATCTTAAATCTTCGATTTCTGGAGTGCTCTTCAAGTTTTCTCTATTCCCCTGCATTTTTCCAGTGTTTTCTCTCTTGAAAATAATGTGAAGGAACCTTTTTTAGGTTCAGGGAAGTCCTATTTATACTTGGGGATCTTCAAATCTTGAAAAGATATGATTTTGGGCCAGAACTCGTCAGAATTACCCGTTCGGCGACCCATAAAATGCGATCGGCGATCGCCGAAATTGTGTGTGGGTCGCCGAAGTTGTGCCGCAGAGAATTCCATGAAATTACAAATTCGGCGACCCGGAGATGAAATCGGCGATCGCCGAAAATGAAATTGGGTCGCCAAATTTGTACCATATTCAAATGGCTAAAAATACGAATTCGGTGACCCGGTTGCGAAAACGGCGATCGCCGAAGATGCAATTTGGTCGCCGAAATTGCTTCGAACAGGATTTCTGCTTTTTCTTCGGTCTCTTCTCACTTCTTCACTTTCCCGGTGCAAGTTAGCATCGATTGGCCCTATGATACTTGGTCAAATCTTGTAAACGACTCAATTGTGCGTGAAATATGCATAAACAACCACAAACTAACCCAAACATAATAATCTTTTAAAGATCATAAGTAACATATAAATTCCTCAGAAATGGTTTAGTTTGCAGTCAAAAGTGATCAGATTCACATCAGTAAAATGCACAAAATGAGTGTTTATCATATACCCAAAGGATCGACAATTTGAAGATGCCTGTAGGTTATCAACCACCCAAGTTTCAACAATTTGACAAAAAGGGCAATCCTAGACAACACATTGCCCATTTTGTCGAAACATGCAATAATGCTGGGACCTATGCAGACCACCTAGTCAAGCAATTCGTGCGTTTGCTCAAAAGAAATGCTTTTGACTAGTATACGGACTTGGAACCAAGCTCGATTGATAGTTAGGGGCAACTTGAACATGAGTTCCTCAACCGATTCTACATCACTAGGAGAACTGTCAGCATGGTGGAACTCACAAATACCCACCATTGGGATGAGGAGCTTGTCATTGACTACATTAATCGGTGGAGAAATTTGTTCTTGAATTGTAGAGATCGTCTTTCTGAAGCTTCTGCAATAGAAATGTGTATTCAAGGGATGAAGTGGGGCCTCCAATACATTCTAAAAGGAATTCAACCACGGACTTTTGAAGATTTGGCAACTAGGGCTCATGACATGGAGCTGAGCATGGTTGCAACTGGGATGAAAGAACCACCAATCCAAGAGTCTCGTCGGCTTAAATTGAAAGAAGACTTCAAAAGGGGTGGAAAGCCATTTAACAAAAATCTGAAGAAAGAATCCATGGTGGTGAAAGAAGCGCCTGTCAAGTTCTAAAAGAAGGACAGTCATATTGAGAAGCAGAACCCTCCACAAGAAAGGGTATAAAGGAAGCTGACCCTAAAGGAGATGCAACAAAGAGAATACCCGTTCTTAAACTCGGATGTCCCTGGAATCTTTGACGATTTGTACAAGGCAAAGCTTATTGAGCTGCCAGAGATGAAACGACCAGAAGAAGCTAACCGAACCGACGATCCTAAATATTGCAAGTATCACCACCTGGTTGGACATCCCATTCAAGATTGCCTCATCTTCAAGGATAAAGTTAGGCAACTAGTGCATCAAGGAAAGATATCACTCGAAGAAGATGAAGCCACTACGAATCTTATCACATCTGAATCTTGCGATATGATAAGTGAGTGGCCAAGCCAAACGATTGATCATCTTCACATGAAGGCTTGCACGTTTGTGGAAGATCATTCATTCGCAATCACATTCACAGATGATGATTTGGAACTAGGCTCTGATCCACACAATCGACCTTTGCTCGTCTGTGGCTACACTCGAGAACAAAAAGTGAATCAAATACTTGTTGATGGAGGATTTGCAGTCAACATCTTGCCTTTGCATACTTTGAAGAAGTTAGGGATCTCCATCGATGAACTCTCCAGCAGTAGATTGATGATTCAAGGTTTTAACCATGAAGGACAAAGAGCACTTGGTACAATAAGACTGGACTTGTCAATGGATGATCTAACATCAGCAGCACTATTTCATGTGATAGATGCCAAGACCTCTTACAATATGCTGCTCGGTCGGCCATGGTTGCATGAGAATGGAATCATTCACTCAGCGTGGCATCAATGTCTTAAATATTGTGAGGATGTCGTAGTGAAGAAAGTTGTTGGTGATGATAACCCCTTCATGGAATCTGAATCACACTTCGCTGATGCAAAGTATTACCTTACTTATAGAAAGGTCGTAAAGATCAAAGAAGATGTGGAAGATAACGCGTATCTCTTGCAAAGAATAAGCCATTAGAAGAACTTATGTTTCCCTTGACAAAGATTGATGAAAATAAACCAATTCCGCCACCACTTGAAGGATTTGTTCAACCTTATGTTGCCCTTGACAAGGATTTGCTGCTCAAGAACGTTCTATGAGGGCATTACTCGCACAAGAAAATGAAGATTGAAAGGAAAATGCATTGTACTACTTGAGTAGAACAATGACACCAAATGAGCTCAATTATTCTCCAATTTAAACGTTATGTCTGGCTTTGATATTCTCGATCCAAAAACTCAAGCATTACTTTGAAGCTCATACCATTCGACTAATCTCTAAGGCAAATCTATTGAAGTACGTCATGATAAGGCGTGTTTTGTCTGATAGGTTTGCAAGATGGTACCTTCAATTGCAACAATTTGAGATTGTATATGTTCCTCAGAAGGCGGTAATGGGACAAGTGTTGGCCGACTTTCTGGCTGACCACCCGATTCTTGCAGAATGGGAACTAAGTGATGACCTCCCCGATGAAGATGTCCTTGCTATTGAAATATCTCCTCCTTGGAAGATGTATTTTGATGGCGCATCCCAGAGAGGAGGAGCTGGTGCTGGGGTGGTGTTTCTAGCACCTGGTGGAGAAGTTATGCCATATTCCTTCACTCTGATTGAAAATTGCTCCAACAATGTTGCTGAATATCAAGCACTTATTCTTGGATTGGAGATGGCAGTCAATGCTAAGAGATTGCATGTGAAAGTATACGGAGATTCCAAGTTAGTGATTAACCAGCTACTTGGGTCATATGAAGTCAAGAAACCCGAGTTGATGCCTTATGTCAAGTATGCTCGAAAGACGATCCGATAGCTTGGGGATGTGGAATTAGAACATATTCCAAGAAAAGAAAACAAGCAAGCTGATGCACTAGCTAAACTTGCTTCCGCAATAGCTCTGCCAAACAAAGATGTCACAATTCCAATTTGTAGGAGTTGGGTTGTACCGCCCGTACTTGATGGTGAAGAATGTGAAGAAGAAGAAGACAATAATGTTGTAGAAGTGTTTGAGATCGACAAGGAAGATTGGCGTCAACCATTTGTCGATTATTTAAAGTACGAGAAGTTGCCAAGTGACCCACGACAAAGAATTGACATTCGGCGTCGAGCTGCTCGTTTCATCTACTTCAAAAATACACTATACAGACGATCTTTTGATGGAGTATTCTTGCAATGCTTAGGTGAAGAGGAAGCTACACAAGCTATGGAAGAAGCTCATTCGGGAGTTTGTGGAGCTCATCAATCTGGGCCAAAGTTGCATTTCCGCATTAAAAAAATTGGATACTACTGGCCGACAATTGTGAAAGACTCCATGGACTATGCCCAAAAGTGTCAACCATGTCAATTTCATGTTAATTGTCGCACCCCCAAAGCGGGCCTATGCAACAGTCCCACGTGCGACCAAAGCACGCTAAGGGATTTAATAGTTTTAAAACAATTTTTTGAAATTTTAAGCGGAAGCGAATTCTTGTTTTGAAATAATATGGCTTTAATGATTGGATTGAAGAAATATAAATTGAAGCATAACATCAAAGAAGTTCGGAAAGATGAATATGAATACAATTTCAATCAAGACTTTCAAGGTGACACTATGTATGAAGACATAGCATCTTAGCTCAATACCGAACCTCAACATAAGTGTAGGAGTTTCGAAAATCATGCCATGGGACAAACAAAAGTAGAGATCATGCTTAGGGGTCGAATCAATGGATATATCAAAGCTTCAAAAGATAAATACTCCAAGTAGATCAATTTGGTTTACATGCCAACAAAAGAGATCAAATAGTTATGCAAGAATGATCAACAAAATAGGGGAAGTAAGATTTACATGCCAAGTACACATTTATTTAATATAGGTTCACATTGAACCACTTCTTCCCATAATCGCCACAACACACCCGCCATCACCATCACCATGTACCTACATGTAGGGAAAACACATGCAGGGGCTAAGTACACGAATGTACCCAGTGGACACGTCGTCCCGAAAATAGTACATACATATATTTTGGAATCACCGTCTCACACAAGCATAACATGAGGGTTTTATAAAATCATTTACTCATGCATGCCAAAACAATTCACCTCACGTGGTTGCGCAACTCTTTTCATTTGTGGTGCCATTAACAAATGATCATGAATTTATGGGCTGAGCCCTCCGAATATATTATTCAACAAATTATGCAATCAAGCATGCATATGTGGGCTGAGCCCTCCAAGTAAATCATGGATTCATGTATATATATGGGCTGAGCCCTCCATTCCCCTTTCCAACCTTATTCCTCCGCAATAATATCATAATTCATAATTGTGTAAATTCATGCATACGTATATGGGCTGGGCCCTCCAAGCAAATCATGCATTGTCAAGGCACCAAAACATTTTACGGCGTTCCAAACATTTAAAACAAAACATTCATCATCATTTGATAAAACATTTTGGAAAACAAGTTTTTAGATAAAGTAGTGTCCACCTTATCTTGTTGTAACGTTGGCTTACTTGGTTCCACTATTTGAGGCTTGCTTCCCAATGTCAACCACACCTAGGTAAATAATGACGTGGTGTTACTAGGTGTTTCACTTGGGCATGCACATTCATATTCATGTTTACATATATGTCCTAAGGTAGTATCATGTTTAAAGGACTTAATTGGTCTTATTAGTCTTAGATTTAGACTTAGCAAATTCCTTTCATGCCTTAGTCATATTTTGCTTAATTTCAGATTTGCGCAGTCATATAACAAGTTGCATAATTTCGTGGCCTTAATTTATTTTAGGCTCAATTTCTAGATTATGAAAGAACACATGTCAGGGTTTACTCTTCATTTGACTGATCTCAAAATTTCCTTACGGATTGGTCGGGGAAAACTAATCAATTTCAGGTGGGACTAAGAGACTAAAGAATCAGGGCATCATTTTCTAAATTCTACCCCGAACAGGATAAACATCCAATCAAGCTAAAGTTTTGTAGATATCATACTTAGGGTGTCTATTATATGCATGTAAATTTTCATGACTGAAATCTTAGTACCTTGTTCTGAATTAAGCCAACAATGTAGGTCGTACAGAAATGACACATGATTTTATAACGGCTAGAACTCTCAAATAATATCATTTTCAAAAGAATGTCATTTCATATCTACAAAGAATTAAGGTATAAAATTAGACATGCATAAACTATATTTTAAACTGGTCATGCTCCAATTTACGGTTTGTAAAAATCACTTGTCGTTTGGGAGATATGGACTGGGGGAGTTAGAATTTCCTGGGCGTTTTTGGGCTACGGCAGAAATAGGGGTTCAACTTCGAAAATTCATTTCGGCCAAATTACTAATGATAATGACTTGATATTTTACACGCATGTTCTGAAATGGGTCTACCACCTCTGTGTAAAATTTGTGAATTTTCTAACATGCCTAACTACAGTTTCAAAACCATTTATCACAATGCAACACAGATTGACACATATTATTGTAGAACACATAACTTTCAGACCACACAACATTTTGACATGAAACCAAATTCATTATCTTTCTAAGCCATTCAGGTACCACATATTTTATTTTCAGCTCAGTAGGACTCCATTCGGTCCACCTTCCACAACCAAACATCTCTGTTCTCTACACAGTTCATTCACAACATGTCTCATTATATCATGCTTTCATCAATTTCGTGGCTCATCATCATATATCATCATATATCCATAATTTCAGATACCAAACACTTCATAGCATCATCATATAACATATATCTCAAGCCATAACATTCAAGCAAGATTTATATCATCAATAATCACTAGATCAACATGCATTTGCCACTATTAAGCATCATGTCAAACCTAGTTCACTATATGGCTTGAAACTTAAGAGGGTGTGTCTTGATCATACATGCAACATCATATTCATGCTTAGAAAGGTCTAAAGAGGGTAGATAGAGGTTACTTGAGGGTTTTAATTTCAGATTTGGGTTCCTCATCCAAGATTTCGAAAATGGGGGGTTTGAGGCTCCAACTTGCTCTCTCTTTGCTCCTAGCTCTTTGTAGCCTTCTAGATCTCCTTCATGGCTCCATAAATCTTCAATTTCCAGCCATGGTCGATTTTACAAAGTGGTAGAATGAGAGGGCTTTTTAGATATTTGGATAGAGGAAGGTGTGTAGAGAAGCTTTATGGTATTATTGTGGTAATTTGAGGTGATATGGGAGGTGTTCTTGGCTAACTTAGGGGCTGTACTTGGTGTTCATCCATGGAGGTTTTGAGTGAGATTGAAGGAGGTGAAATGATGAGAATATATGGAGGGCGAATTGGTGACAACCGATGGGAGTGAGTGGAAAGGAAGAGGTGGAGTGTTGCTTTAAACTTCCATGCATGATTGCTTAGTTTCAATTCTCCATGCACTAGCTCATGATGGCTTCAACTTTTTACACCTTTACCCTCCAAGATATTTGTTTGGCACCCCTTAGGTAGTCCTCAAAGGTCTTTTACCATCAATATAATTAATTTTCTATTTATTCTATTCATCATTTAATGATTACTAGTATACCCTTACTTGTCTTATTAGGTGATGTTTATTTAGGAGGGCTATACTTGTAATCCCATAATTTATTTATCTCCAACTTGTAACATATGATTTAAACTAACATAATCTTCCCACATTAATCACATAGGGCCGAAGACTTAGGAAAAATAGTAGGGAAATGATTTCCAGAATTTTACCTCGGAATTATTCTCGAATATTTACTCATTATCGAGTTAAATCATAAAATGAAGACCTAAGTAGGTCTTTGAAATAAATAAATTCCAATGTGGAAATTTGGGCCTCAATCCATACATATAATTAAATGGGCCTAATTGGGCTTCAACATAAAATATGGTTGCGCTCGTAATTAATTTAGCCCAAATACATCATAATTATTTAGCAAAATAGTAGCGGAAAATACGGGGTGTTACACTAATATCATCCAATAACCACCCGAGCCATTACATCCTACAGTTGCTTCATGACCATTTGATGAGTGGGGACTAGATGTGGTAGGGCCACTAACAAAATCCTCGGGAGGTCATTTGTACATCCTAGCTACGACTGATTACTTCTCCAAGTGGGCTGAGGCGGTGCCGTTGAAAGAGGTGAAGAAAGAGACTGCTGCTGACTTCATAAGACTAAACTTAATCTTTCGATATGGTTTTCCTCGATATATCACAACTGATAATGGGAAGCCTTTCAGCAACTCTTTGATTGATAAACACTGCGAGAAGTTTCAATTCAAGCAAAGAAAGTCTTCCATGTACAATGCAGCTGCAAATGGACTCGCCGAAGCATTCAACAAGACCTTGTGCAATTTATTAAAAAGGGTTGTGGCGAAATCAAAGCGTGATTGGCATGAGAGAATTGGAGAAACATTATGGGCATACAGAACTACTCACAGGACACCAACACAAGCGACTCCGTATTCGTTGGTGTATGGTGTGGAAGCTGTCATTCCCCTTGAACAACATATTCCGTCGTTGAGAATGCCATCCAAGAAGGGCTGACCGGGGAAGAGAATGCTCGGTTGCATCTCCAATAGTTGGAAACTTTAGATGAGAAGAGATTACAAGCACAACAACGACTTGAGTGCTATCAAGCACGTATGTCCAAAGCTTTAATAAGAGAGTACGAGTGAGATCCTTCCAAGTTCGAGATTTGGTGCTTGCCGTGAGAAGGCCAATCATTACCACGCATCGTGTCGGTAATAAGTTCGTTTCAAGATGGGATGGCTCATATGTTGTCAAGGAAGTCTACACAAATGGTGCTTAATTATCTGTTAATCTCTCAAGACCATGTGAGAGTCGGTCCGATAAACGGAAAGTTCTTGAAGCCCTACTATCCTTAAAAAAAATAAGAAAAGAATTGAAAAGAAAAAAATGAGAAAAAGAGAAAAAAAATGAAAAACAAAAAAACGAAAAAAGTAGAAAAATGAAAAAAAAGTAAAAAAAGAATTGAAAAGAAAAAAAAATGAGAAAAAAGAAAAAATAATAAAAAAACGAAAAAAAAGTAGAATAACAAAAAAAGTAAAATAAAAAAAAATCCAAAAAAAAAAAAATGAAAAGATCATGTAAATAAAAATAAAAATAATAATAATAATAATAATAATGATAATAATAAAAACTCCTTGGTGTATGAGCCTAAACTGCACGTTACTCCTGACCCACACGAGTATAAACTGCGTACGGTAACCACCAATGAAAGTGTATGTGGCTAAACTACTAACTATTCCCACCAAAAGTTAAATTATTGTGGTTAAACTATCTTTACCCACCATACGTGTTTTATGTGGTTAAAGTATTAAACACCTACTTTGTCTACAGTAGTTAAAGAATAATCACTCCTGGCCCGCATGAGTATAAATTGTGCACGACACCCATCCACCAAAATCAGACTTTAGTTTCTATGAACTACGTTTTGACTTGATCCCTCTCAAGGGTACGTAGGCAGCTTAGACATTCTCTAAGTTCAGTCATGATTCGAGTCTTATCTCAATCTCGATGCGATGCAAAAGTTTGTATTCAAAAAATGAAAAGTATACAACACAAATTGGAGGAGTCACAGAAAACAAGGAAATCATAAATATCATCAAAAGTACATTGTAGAAATATACAAGACTTGTTTGATGTCGAAATATTCCTTTTTACACTTTGGTTTTTTTTTTAAAGATTATTTATAACTTGGACCTGTGGTTAAGGCTGAATTTCTCTCCTTCGAAGTTGGAATTTCATTTCATCTCAATAAAGATTGATGTCTTCTCTTAATGCCGAAGTTGATGATTGATGGCGGAGACTTTAATTTGGTGGATGCCTTAATCTCTTCAGTAAACCTCTTCATTCATATGGTGGGAATTTCTTTCTCTTAATGGACTATGAGTTTCAAACAATTAAAGTCGAAGCCTTCTTTAATTTGAGAGCAGGATCTCTTCAAGAAAAACAGGCCCTATTTGGTCTGCTCACTATTTGGGGTTATAATTATAGAAGAGGGAACCAATTTTCCTTATATTGCATCTAATTCAACAAATGGGCTGAGGAATTTTCAGCTGATTCAACAAATGGGCTGAAGAATTTGCAGCATCGATTTATTTCAGACAATAAATTGTCTTCATAAATTGAAATTAGAAAGTTGATTTAATTCTACAAGTTATTAATTTTTTTAATAAATTTTGGGCCCAACTCTATGCTAACCCAACATCAGAAATCATAACATCTTTAGAATTAAAATAAGGGTTAGCAACCATTAAACGGGTGAGCGTCGTGCACGGCTTCACTGGGGAATCCCACTAACTCGTCCAGCCCACCATCGAAGCAGCCTCTCTGCGGTCTACTTTATTCGCCGCCTTTCGGGCCATTCTCGATTTCATGGAGGACGTCGTCATCTCCTCCGAAACTTGCATGGGTTCGGGCTCTAACCCCGGTCTCTTCTCCCTCATAGCCTCAGCCTCCGTAAGCCTCTTCCTCTATGGAAATTGTTATCGAAATGGACGACGAAAAATGATCAACACAAACAACAACACACCGATATACGTGGTTCGGCAATTGCCTACATCCACGGAGGGTTATACTATGATTTTATTGCTGGACGAAATTGGCTACACGATTACACACAGAAAAATCTCTCTGAAACTCTCTCTCAGCTGAACGAAGAAGATGACTCTCTGTTTCTGTCTAACTCTCTAACTGCTAACTATAACAGACTCTTCCAACAGCTAAATTCTTTCTCTCAATTAACTCCCCAGATCTCGAACACGTGTCATCAATCTATCTGGTTACTTACAAAAACGTAACCTCCAAAATAACAGACTTCAGCTTCACACTACTCAGACACAAACTAACTTCAGAACACTTCAACAAATCAGAAGTCTAACATGCCCAAACTTCAACATGTATGAAAGTCTAACATGCATGAACTTTAACATGCATGAAGTCATATCACTTCAGAAATCAACCACCAAAAACAGACAGCATCTCTGCATTTTTCATCCGCAGTGGACTGGCTAGAGAAAGCTGCAGAAACATGATCTGGCGCAGCATCTCAACAATAAACACCATCACCTTCAACAGTTGCAACCCTTGCCAAGACAACAAGAAATAGCAGGCCAGCAGCTCGGAGGTCCATGGCAGAGCTATCTGGCAGTTGTCAACGAAGAGCTTCGCCTCCTCCCGTTCCACCGCCATAGCGGCGTCTTGGCTTGCGAGTAGGCTCTGGATTCCTTCATTTGAAAACCGCCTGAAGCCAGTCGTCTCCGAACCCATCGCACCTCCGTCTGTGCGCAACAGTCAGGTACCTCTATCTCTGGACCTCCAAGCTGCACTGCTTCGCCCGATATCGTCTGCTGCTTTGCCCGCAATTTGCACTGCTGCAACCGCCTCAAACAGCTCTGCCTCCGTCAACTATTTCTGAAACCACCATTGTCGCAAACAACTTCAGTGACCAGCATCTCACTTCCACTCGCACATCTCCTTCTATCGTCATGACATCTCTGGCCACGTGCTTGCCGGATTCTGGAGCTACCTTGCCCACTTTGCCGCAGCTTCTCACCTCAACAACTCATCAAAGCTCCGCCACCTGAAGTCGGCCGACTCCTGGGTATCGATCTCCACCGCTGCATACACCCGCCGCACATGGTGTCCGCTGCCTCCGTCCCCATCGCATCAATCTCCGCCGCAGCAGCCTTGTGTTAGATAATCTCGTATTTATCTTTCTAAGATATATTTAGATATCTTTAGTTTATAGATATCTTTAGTTTTTAGATATATCTAGTTTAGAGATATATTTAGTTTTCACGTATATCTAGTTTTAGATATATTAGATAGGATATAGATAGATTTATTATTCCTAGTTGATTTAGATTTCTAGTTTATTTTGTTTATATATACCTCATTCCATTCAGCAATAATATACAAGTTTTTCCCGTTCATATTTTCTATCTCCATACTATCAGCAACTTCCATGCTAGTTTCATGCTCTAGCATCACATCAGCTTGTCTTTTATTTGTCTTGCGGCTGCCACAACACGTGGCATCAGAGCCAGGTTTGGTGTTCGATCCAAAGCAGTCACGCATCCATCATCTTTGGTGTTTGATCAAAAGTACAACGCAACCATCGGTTTTGGTGTTCGATCCAAAACATCGCAGCAATGACGTTGGCAAGGCAAGAACAAGCAGATAACATTCGACTCGATCGAGAGATGGAGAATGCGGGTAACTTCCCTATTCTCACTCGTTCGAATTATGGGGATTAGGCAATCCTCATAAAGGTACATCTACAAGCGCAACACCTTTGGGATGTAGTCGAAGAAGGACCAGGAAACTAACGACATGACAGGCGTACCATGTCAATGATTCTTCGGGCAGTGCCGCCGGAGTTGATTTGCATCATTGGCGTTAAAGAAACGGCCAAAGAGGCATGGGAAACCCTCAAAATGATGCGCGTAGGGAGCGATCTTGTACGAGAAGCCAAAGCGCAGACACGAAGATGGAGTTCAAAAATCTCACCTTTAAAGAAGGTGAAGGAGTCAAGTCTTTTGGAATGAGACTCAGGGCAATCGTCAATGATCTCGAATCATTGGGTGATATTGTAACCGAGCACAAAGTTGTGCTCAAATTCCTCTGGTGTGTTCCACGACAATACAAAAAGATTGCAAAGGCAATTGAAACTTTAGTGTACCTCAAAACCATGACCATTGAAGAGTTGATTGGTCGACTCTTAGTTGTGGAGAAGTACGACGAACTTGACAATGCAGTCCCTGCTGATCGTTTACTTCTCACAGAAGAAGAATGGCGCGCCCGACAACATCAACATGATTGCGGGCAAAGCTCAAAGTTTGGAAACTACAAAAATGCAGCCAAAGGAAAAATGCCAAATGGAGATAAATCAAGATGGTCAAGTAACGTGCCTACAAACAACACACGTAAGGAAGGAAATTGCAATTATTGTGGAATTGCTGGACATTGGGCCAAGGAATGTCGTAAAGCAAGGTGTGATCGCGAACAACGGGAGCAAACAAATTTTATGGAAGCTGAATCATATGCAGATGATGAACCTACTCTTCTCATGGCGAAATATTGCTTCAGCAACAAGCTTCAGCCCCAAGCCGTGCTGAAAGAATGCTACAGCACGGAGACTCAACCCCAAGCTGTGCGGGAAGAATGTTGCAGCAAAGAGCTTCAGTCCCAAGCCATGCTGAAAGCATGCTGCAGCAACAAGACTGAAACTCAGGCCGTGAACCTGGATGAACCTCTGATGTACATATCAAGAGATGTTCAGTGTGAAGAAATTTGAACTTGGTGCTGATAGGATTGCTACAGCAACGAGATAGCAACACCTGAAGCCGGAAGGACTGCTGCATCAACTACACAAGTTATATTCCTTGTGTCTGATCAGGATGAGAAGGATGTTGGAGAAGAAAATCATGCCTTGTGCTGGGAGGAATGCCACAACAATGCTCCAGCATCGCAGAATGTGAAATTCCCTGTGTTTGATCAGGATGAGGATGATGTTGGCAACGAAACAACTATGGAAGCAGACAATACTTGTTTTCTGACAGTTGAAGAACCAATGAATATTGATGATGCTCTTGAAAATCCATCATGGAAGCAAGCTATGGAAGAAGAAATAAAAGCAATTGTTGACAACAAAACTTGACAGCTTGCATCACTTCCAGCCGGTCACAAAGCAATTGGAGTTAAGTGGGTTTTCAAGGTAAAGAAGGATCCATCAGGCAACATTATAAAATACAAGGCGAGACTAGTCGCAAAAGGGTATGTGCAACGAGAGGGGGTGGATTATGATGAAGTCTTTGCTCCAGTCGCAAGAATTGAAACGGTACGTCTTCTACTTGCGCTCGCTGCACATTATAGATGGGAGGTTCACCATATGGATTTTAAGTCAGCATTCTTAAATGGAGATCTAGTAGAGGAAGTCTACATCCATCAACCACCAGATTTCGTTGATAAAGAGAACAAACACAAGGTTCTCCGACTGCACAAAGCCCTATATGGTTTAAAACAAGCTCCACGAGCTTGGAACTCAGAATTGGATGCTTCACTGATTTCTATGAAATTCATAAGAAGTTATTATGATCATGTTGTTTATCGAAGAGGAAATAATCAATCGTACTTGATTATTTGTGTGTATGTAGATGATTTGATCATCACGGGCACAAGTGTTCACGAAATAATAGAGTTCAAAGCCAAGATGCAGAAGATCTTTAAGATGAGTGATCTTGGGCTACTTAGCTATTATTTGGGCATTGAAGTAAGTCAAAAGGATGGGAAAATCACGTTGTGTCAAGGTGTTTATGCTTCGAAGTTGCAAGAGAAAGCTGGAATGAAATGGTGCAATTTATGTCACACACCAATGGAGAATCGACTTCGTCTAAGCAGGAAGGACGATAGCCAAGCAGTGGATGAGACATTATATTGCAACATCATTGGAGGCCTTCGATATTTGGTAAACACGCGTTCAGATATTGCACATGCTATAGGAATTGCAAGTCGGTTCATGGAGGCACCGACCCTAAAACATTGGGCTGCAGTCAAACAAATTTTGAAATATATTCAAGGAACATTAAGATATGGATGTTGTTACAAGTCAAGAGAAGAAAAGTTAAATTTAATCGGCTACAGCGACAGCGATCTTGCGGGAGATATTGATGATCGAAAGAGTACTACGGGTACATTTTTCTTTCTTGGTGGAAACATTGTAACTTGGACATCTCAAAAGCAAAAAGTGGTAGCTCTATCTTCTCGTGAAGCGGAGTATGTTGCTGCAGCAACTGCAGCATGCCAAGGAGTTTGGCTCAGCAATTTTATTGATGAAATGCTTGGTTCGAGATTAAATTTCAAGCTTTATGTGGATAATAAATCGGCCATCGCACTGAGTAAGAATCCAGTTCATCATGATAGGAGTAAGCATATCGACACCAAGTTTCATTACATTCGAGAATGCATTGAAGCAAAGAAGATGGACGTGGAGCATGTAAGCACGAACGACCAGCTGGCAGACATGTTGACAAAGGCGTTGGGTCAAAACAAATTCGTTGAGTTGCGACAAGTCATGGGCATCAAGAATATCGATGCAGAGTTACGAGATTAAGGGGTGATTGTTAGATAATCTTGTATTTATCTTTTTAAGATATATATAGATATCTTTGGTTTATAGATATATTTAGTTTTTAGATATATCTAGTTTAAAAATATATTTAGTTTTCATGTATATCTAGTTTTAGATATATTAGATAGGATATAGATAGATTTATTATTCCTGATTGATTTAGATTTCTAGTTTATTTTGTCTATATATACCTCATTCCATTCAGCAATAATATACAAGTTTTTTCCTGTTCATATTTTCTGTCTCCTACTATCAGCAACTTCCATGCTAGTTTGATGCTCTAGCATCACGTCAGCTTGTCTTTTATTTGTCTTGCGGCTGCCACAAACACCTTGCATTGTTGGCCCGCTTCCGCAGCAGCCTCGCTGACCTGCTTCCATCATTTGTTGCCAAATCACTTGAACCTCCAGCGAGCAGAGCTGATTAAAATGAAGGCATTAAGCCCCCTATTTATAGAGCTTAAGATCGTGAGAGGTGCCTGTTGTGGTATCAACTTTTGAGCTAGAAGATTCCAAGCCAAGAACTAACAAACAAAAATCGCTTCAGGCTTCCAGTCATATCAGCTGCGATTCTAACACAAGCATGACTTCCAAGCCCTGAGTTCCGAGAAAGAAAGGTGTTCATTTTGTTTAGGAATTAATGCGCGTCGCTGGTTGTCCGGCCGAGGCTCTTGTCCTCACGTGCTTAGGTGGAAGCATTTGGATAAGAATAAATAATTATAGGTAACATTTTAAAAAAATATTCTTGTGAATTGATACAAATCAAAGGCTCGGAGTTGTTTGAGATTTGCACCAAAACAAGTCTATGTAGACGTGGAGCTCCAAGAAAGAGTGATGGTTATTTTGCTTAAGATAGAAAGCTCATCAATATGTAGAGAAATTAATGCTCACATCAGGTTGTTCATCCAAGGCTCTTGTCTTCATGTGCTTAGGTGGAGTATTTTCTCAAAATAGCATTGGAATGAATCAATGCTCTTTACCCAAATTATTTTTTTTAAAAAAAAAATACAACAAAAGGGCTTACATTCATTCGAAAGGGATTTGGGCCATAACTTTAAAAAATAAAATAAAAAAACATAGTCCGGAGAATATCACAAGCCCAACATTGGGTTTAATCCAAGAACTTTTAGATTTGAGTATAAACTATCTAACAAATTTAAATCAAGTTCAAGAATCTCTTAGATATGAGTATAAACTATCTAACAAATTTAAATTAAATCCAAGAACTCCTTGATATGAGTATAAACTATCAAAATGATTGAGACTCGTCTCCTCCGATTCAAGTCGTTCAAAGACAAGTCTCAAGGGGGCAATTTGTAGACACACAAAAATTCAGGGCCAATTAAAACGCACCACGTGGATTTAAGAAATTAAATATCAATTTATTTATATTTTAGGATTTATTTAAATAAGATTCTTAAATTAAATAAATGGAAAATGATATTTAATAGGTGTATGTTCTCGTCAAATAAGAAGTCGGCACGTGTCAAGCTCACCAAGTGTGTGAAGCACATGATTACAACTCGACGGACCAATGAGATCGCGCCACCTAAGCCCTAAATCTCTAACTTTTGCCTATAAATACAAGTCATGAATGAAGTGGAAAAAGAACAACTTGGAGGGGTATAACTTGAAGAGCTCAAGGTTTGGAGAAAGATTTCTCTCAAAGTTCACGGAGTATCTTCGAAGATTCAAGGCGTTCTTCATCAACTCAAAGGCATTCTTCATCAATTCGAAGGTGTTCTTCATCAACTCGAAGGCATTCTTTGTCAAAATCCACATCAAATTTAGCGTTTGATTCGGAATTAAGATTTTCGGTCCCCGAATAACGTTATTAAACCATCAAACCCTTGGAAAGGAAGATCGAAGGTCAAGTGAAAGAAGATCCAAGATCGATATCTCTAAGAACATCATCAAATATGACGTTTGATTTGGAAATAAGGTGAAAACCCTCCAAATTAACGCTATAAACTTGAAGATCAAGAACTTTGAAGATCGAATGGGCCAAAATCTCTTTGAAGACTTCGAAGATCGTTCAAACATCAAATTCGAAGAGAAGAATCAGAGGAGAAATAGCGATAGAACCTACAAATTATTGTTTGATCCAAATTAATTCGAATTGTATCCAACTTTTGTGTTTATTCATTTAAATACGAAAATTTGTGATTACAATCATATAAACTAAATGCATAATCATCGTTTAAAATAATTCTTTTAGCATTTTTTGAAGCAAATATTTTGAGAGTTTTTCATCATCTCTTTTCTTTCCTTTTTTTTTTTTGGAACAAGATAAATGTGTACTAGTTAAGAGACCCATGGTTTTTTTAAATTAATAGTATTGACAAATATGATTATATTTTTAACAAATAGAATTTGTTAATTTGAGTTTCATAAATTTATGTGAATTCTTAGTTTATTGAGTATACAATGCTTAAAAAATGGCATATATTTCAATAAATGACATTTACGTCTTTTTTTGGTTAAAACATTGTATATTTCAGTAGTCTTATTTTTAAAATTTTATTTTATTTACTAAAATATTTGAAACATATACAAGCATATCTTTTGTTTTTGCTTCCATGATAAGGAGAAGGGGAGATTTAAAAAAGATTCAAGCAAAAGATTTATTTTATTTACTACAAAATTTAAAAAATGCTCACTCATATCTTTTCCTTTTGCTTCACTATTGTGGATATAAAACCGGAGAACCCCATACAAAATATTCAAGCATATCTTTACATTAACTATTGTACTCAACATGGAAATATTTTAGCAAAGATAATTGCTCCACTGTAGTGGAAAATATAAGTTCCCAAAAACAAAACTAACCCAATTATAATAAAAAATACGATTTTATTTTTAGAAGAAAATACTAAATAAATAATAAAATTAATAAAGATATAATCCATATCTATATATATACTGAAGCAAAGAAGTTCCATTTATTTACAATTTTGTCACTTTCCCTTTAAAAATATCACATCACATTTATAATGATTTTCTTATTTTATTTTATTTTATTTGTTTACTAATTCATCAATATCATAATATATAAGTAATCTACATAATTTACTAAAAGAGTTCTAGCTTTACACTCCAATTTTTTGAAAAACGTGCACATATTATAAAAATATTAAATAAATTAATAACATTTTTACAATTATTATTTGATAGTTGAAACATGACAATCTATATAGTATATTGAAAAAAATGTGCATGTTGAAGTAAAATTATTTTTTCGGAAATAATATTAGATATGATTTCATTAATTTTAATATAATTATATTCTATAACAATTTAGTTTTAAATTGTTAAACTTTACATAAATTGAATTATTTAGCAAATCAATTTTAGAGCTTCTAAATTGCAAGTCATTTGAAATGAAAAATAAAACAACATGTTCGCAATGCAATTTGAATATCATGATTCTCATTTTATTATTTTAATTTTATATTCATATTATTTTAAGGAATTAGTGCATTTTAATTCATAATATCTATTTATTTTTACAAAAGTAACCTATTATTTTTTGATTTTATAAATGTTAGACATTAAGTTAGTAAAATGAACAAACTTAGAAATTAAATAATAATTTTTGGTGTAAAATATTAAATTACAAATATAGACAAATATTGTGACTGGGAGTTAAATTATAATTTTGTAAGCACTATGTAATTTTTGTAAATTTGACAAATGTTAGGAGTGTAAATGCAAATACTATTATTTTGGGTACAAATTTGAATAAATATTATAGGTGTCAAAAGTTTATTAGAGAAGTTTAATTTTTTTCATATATTTTTATATAATGTGTAATTAGTATTATTTTAAGCAAACTATTATAATATCTTTAATGAAACATGAAAATTTTCTACGTGGTTATTTATATACAACGGAAACATAAGTTATCATAAATAAAATAAATAATATTATTTATCATGATATTTTTGAATAAAATTATTTATATATTACTATAAATAATATTTATTTGTGCAACGCGCGGGTGCAAATCTAGTATCTATACTAAAGTAACGAAATAGTTATAAAAAAGAGTGGGAACGGTTATCTCAAAAAAAAAAATTATTTTATCTTATTTAAATACATTATTATTTAATTAAATAGTTATTTATTAATAATAATCATCATTATTATTATTATTTAATAAATATGTCAAAACTTATTTTCAATTCTTATATCCCATAATAATAGAAAATCATTTGTTGGTCCCCGATCAGAGTAATTTTTATATGCAGCGGAAGTATTAAATTTATCTTGCACGTGTCTTGCTAAGTTCTCGACTTAACAATTGTTTAACTAAATGTCTTAGCTCGTGTATTTGTTAGATTGATTGCAGTTTATACTAAAACACTTGGTGTGTTGAGTTTCAAATAATCTAACTACAAAGAAATAGAAATAAAACAGTAAACGACACAAGGATTTTTATAGTGGTTCGAACAATTGTTCTACTTCCACTCTCCAGTCCTCTGACTGAAAATTCAATAGAAGAATGAGTACAAGGTCATGCCTGATCTCTAACGTTGAGCAGCTCCTCCGTCTGGTCAGCGCGCACCTTCAAGCACCTCGATCTCCAATCTTTAATCGGTGTCGCACCTTAGAGTGAGGACAAACCTCCCTTCTCATTGGACGTCGACTGCTGGGAGTTTTATAGTTCTTCCCGGAACCTATCCTTGTGTCGGCGTTGCCCGTACGAATCACTCTTGCACCGCAATAGTGACTGCTAGATTCTTTCTGGATTAGAAGGAATTCCAATGTTACCTTTTGAAGATAAACTTCACAGGTCTTCGAGCTTCTAATATGAAAGCTTGCAAAAAGCTTCAATTAAGAACTTAGCTCGATCGTGTTCGCGTGATATAGAGAATGAGTTTGATCTCTTTTGATATCTCTTGTATGTATAAAATCACGAACCTTTGAATCAAATAAGGATGACACCTATTTATAGGTGAAGATTCAAACGGTTGTTTGAATCTTATCCCTTAGACTCAAAAGGAATGCTCGCCTATCTGCATGCTTCCTTTTACTGCGGTAGACAGAGACTCTTCAAGTCTCCTCGTCTCTAATTAGCACAACATCTGTCTTTAGCCGTCTCTTGTCAGAACGGATCCTTTTTAGGTCTGAACCCTTCTTCTTCTTCTTCTTCTTCTTTTTCTTCATGATGATTGTTCCCTCCTCTTGATTGGTTTGTTCTTCTTGTAATTCGTAATCCATCTGATATTTGGCTTTGTAACTTCTTGATTGCTGATTGTCATCTGTTGGCTACTGATGTGCGTCAGTTGTCTCCATAGTTTGCTGGAGTTCCTTCTTCAGCATCCTTGTCGCTTCTTTCGCATCGCTAGCTTTTCTTTTCTCTTTAGCAATCTTCAGCAATTAGGCAAGTTTGCTTACTCCTTCAGCAAACTAGATTCACTCTATTTCTTAATCTATTACAACTCGAGTATGAATTCCTATACAGGAATTTTTACAATTGACTCGATACTGAGTTGCTATAGCTTTGATCCACCAAAACATATCAAACTATGATTATGAATTGGTTTACAATATAGGGGTCTAATAATATTCCTAACAATTTCCCCCTTTTTGGTGCGATCAAAGCCTCTATCTTAAGCTTTAGTTCTAACTGATCATGGGAAAGCTGATTACTGAGATTACAAGAAAAAAATTCCTATCAAATCTATTCTTAGCGTCTCAACTCCCGTAGACTCAGTATTGTTCCTAAACATTCCCCCTTAACGTATCAAGGGTATTGCTCGAAAACAAATCATTCAGGTAAATAGCTTCAAGGTCATTTTACCAAGTAAACACAAAGCATATTTACGCATAATATCATCAAGCAATCACATGAATATTTCACACACATCACATTCCACGCAGTTTGCTGATTACACCAAGTGTGTAATTTCAGCTTATTCATTTAAATCAGCGTAGGACAGTGAGATGTTGTCTTCAACCTGGGTTAGTTTTCATTGATAATCATATATTCTTTCATACATTCACATAACCCAAATTGAAAGCAAAAAAATTGTTCAATCAGCTAGGAGATGTAGAGATTAGAGAGATATTACTTCTTTGTCGTAGAGGAGTCAAAATCAGCAGCATTCTTGACACCTGAAGAACCGGTAGTGGGCTTCTTCATTATGCTGAGAGTTTCTGTTGTCTTCTTCATGAAGTTGTCCACGAGAGCTTCTCATTCTTTTCTTCTGATCCTTTCCTTCTCTTCAATTTTTCTCTGTTCTTCTCTCTCTTCTTCTTCTTCACGTTGTCTCCTTAGATCTTCTTCCTGTGTCTTCTCGCTTCCAGACAACGAATCCTTTCTTCTTGCTCCATTCTTCTTTCTGCTTTTTCAGCTAACCTCTTCTCTCCCCCCTCTTTGATCGCATCAAAAATTCTTGTGGAGAAGGTGATAAGCTTGTTTTTCTACTCTCTTATCGCATTGTTTTTCTTTTCTTTTATGCATTTTAGCTTGTTTTCTTGAATAAATTGAGCATGAGTATATATTAGAGGGTGTTATGCTTGTCATGGTAAGATTTCGAAGGTTTTAGGCCAAATCCATTAGAAACCCGTACCGAAAGCAGCAAATGTTTAAATAAACAGTCACTAATTCTTCCACCGATGGAATCTGAGCTAATGGAGCATGTCATTTGAAATATCTTTGAATTATCTTTCCAATGCAACTGGAATCGGATCCATCGAAGTTTGGATGCAAAAGTTCTGGCCAAAACCGTGAGACTGCGCAGAAGGGTCAGAAGTGGCGAAAATGGTCTCTGTTTTGACCGATTTGAAGTCCATATCGACCGGGGCAGGTCCATCTCGGCCGTGGCAACGGCGCCAATTTGATCGATGCTAAATCTTCATACAAATTATAGCATATGACAAATAAATTTATAAGTACCCGAAGGTTGTCGAACCCACAGGGATAGTGCAATGAAGGGATTCATGTACTGAATATGGTTTTCAGAACTTTTGTTTGAGTAATTCAAAACAGGGATTTTTGGGTTTTTCAGAACAATTAATTTAAAGAGATTAAAATAAATATTAAAAAGCACAGATTCTAGGGAAATCTACCAATCTGATCAACATGCAAGGAACAACTATTCAAACCCATAAAACATAATTTTGGTGGAAAACCTTTTATTGTGGAATTAATTCATTGGTCGGGCAATTAAAACCTAAATTACTAATTAGTGATTTATCTCCTCTCGGTCTCAAAATACACCAATTAATCAATTTCATAAAGATCTAGATTTTCCTACAATTGAATTCTTCTTGGTCTGACAGAAAATCAAAAGTATTAAATCCTAACTTCCTATTACTAACCTTCACCTCTCGGTCCTTCGATTAATAAATGTAACCTACCTCAATCTTCATCTCTCGATCCTTCGATGAGAATAGATTTAAAACAAAACATAGGATTTAAACCAATTAAAAAGGGTTTGAATTATTGAATCAAAACATGCATCACACAGATGGAGAAACCCTAGAACCTATTTAGGGTTCTAGCCTAACATATTGAAAATAAGCATTGCAGGGAAAAATAAAGATTGCATTAATACTAAATAAAAATTAAAGAGGAATTTAGACAAAAACTAAAGTAAAAACAACTCTGAAAATAATTAATAACTGAAGGGGGCTGAGAGAGATCCAATTCTGAGCTAATTATGAGTTTTTATAGTGGTAGGGTTGAGACTTTGGATGGTATAATTGCTCCAAAATTCGTCCCTATCTTGATTTGGTATCTTCTCCTTTCAAATATTCTATCACGTGCAAATTTGGGCTGCAAAAACACGCGTCTCGGCCGAGATAAGCCTTGCCACGGCCGAGATGGACCTGCCCCGGTCAATATGGACTTCAAATCGGTCGAAACAGAGACCATTTTTGCCACTTCCGACCCTTCTGCGCAGTCTCACAGTTTTGGCCATAATTTTTGCATCCGAACTCCGATTGATCCAATTCCAGTTGCATTGGAAAGATAATTCAAAGATCTTGCAAATGAAATGCTCCATTAGCTCAGATTCCATTGGTGGAAGAATTAGTGACTGTTTCTTTAAACATTTGCTGCTTTCAGTACGGGTTTCCATTGGATTTGGCCTAAAACCTGCGAAATCTTACCATGACAAGCATAACACCCTCTAATATATAATCATGCTCAATTTATTCAAGAAAACAAGCTAAAATGCATAAAACAAAAGAAAAACAATGCGATAAGAGAGTAGAAAAACGAGCTTATCAAACCCCCCAAACTTAAACACTTTATTATCCTCAATCAACAAAAGAAAGAATCAAAAGCTCAAGTAGAAGAGTAGTGCAATGCCTCACAAGATTCATCACATTCAAACTCGTAAATCTACTAAACATCAGCCTTTTTTAAAGAATTAGAAAATCTGTAAACTATGGAAGACTCACATGGGAATTATTTCGCTCATTCACTCAAGTGTTTAAGATAATTATGAGATCACACACAAGTCATGCAAATAAAATTCTACCATAGGCTTGCAAATAATCTCAATCTCCACTGCAAATATGTGCACACAAGTCTAAGATCAGAAAGGTCTTTATTCAAGGTTGTAATGTAGGCTTTTTAGTGAAAGGTAGGGAAATATATGACCAAGTGACTAAAATCAATTTCAGTGTGTCCACTTCATCAATCTCAACTCACTATCTATTCATATCTACCCAACTCCTTAGATTTTCAACACAAACCATGGCTCTTTTATTTCTTTTTCTCTTCTTTTTTTTTCTTTTTCACACATATCCTTTTATGCTCTAAACAATTTTGATTATACATTTGAGCTTATAAGGATTAAACACAACAACTATTTATTTTCTTTTTCTTTTTTTCTAGAGCCCAACCTTTTCTTTTGTTTTTACCCTTCTAATAATATCTTATCCTTCTCAAACAAATCCCAACCTACTCTCATAGACAAGAGTTGATTCCCCTATTTATTTTCACTCATCGACAAAGAAAGAAAATATCATAGGCTCAAAAGGGCTGACTAGGGATAACATTTAATTAGGATAGTGTATGGGAAAATAGACTAAACAAAGATGGACTAAAATCACTTCCTAAACCTGTGCACACTAGCAGTCTTGAAAGAGAAACAAGCAAGTTCTAGAGAAACTCAAAATTGCAGACACACTCACAATCGAACTTCAGGCTCAAAAACTCACACTTAGGACAATTTTTCTTCCACAGTAAACATCAAATCATCATCTATCTCATGCCAATGCAAGTATCAAAACAAGTAATCATGCGGTATTCACATTCATAGGCATACTCGACCACTATCACGATCAACGCAGACTAAAGTCAATCAATTCTCATCTCGCATCAAAGTCCTAGGGTTCAAACATGATCAACTCCCACAATTCAATTTATTCAAAAATTACCCATGCAGAAATTTAAATAAAGCAAACGAAAGATAGAATTTAGTTTCAAACCCTTAAATCTTCATCCCCCCAAACTTATTCGAAAGTCAGAGAGAATAAGTTTGAAAGTCAGATTCAGAATTCGAAACTGTACCTCAATTGTTGGTCTCAGACACCAACTTTTTATCTCCTTCCTCTTCCTTGTCAGCCGGCGTGGAATAAGTCTGCTAGCACTCCTATCTCGGCCGTGGGGAACTCTGTCTCGGCCAGGATGGAGCCTTCTCGTCGACCTCCATCTCCATCGAAGTGTACCACGCCTCAGCTCTCTGTCTCGACTGTGGCAGCCTCTGCCTCGGCCGAGACAGACTTCGAATTTACTTATTTTATTTTATTTATTTATTTATTTTTTCAAAAGACAAATAAACAAGTAAAAGCAACAAAATAGAAATAACTCGAAAATAATTAAACGAGACATGAAATATCAAAAACACAATGGGTTACCTCCCATTCAGTGCCTTATTTACCGTCGTGGCTCGACTCAGTATCAGCTCACCAAGGCGGTCGAGTCTAGACTCGTCGACCCCTCGAATCAATCATGAAGACTTTCCGGTTCAGAATGACGGTGGTATACTCGGAAGGAGGCAGCTTAATTGCCGATTTTACTGACTCGTTTCCTCGTTCCCACCGGATAGCTTCTTCTTCTTCCTCCGGTGTCTCGTCGTCTTCTTCCTCTTCTTCAATAGTAGTGATCTGGTTGCCCCTTTCCTCTTGTTCTTATCAATGCAGAATGTAATGGACTCTTCATTCCCTCTCAAAGTGATCTCCCCTCTCTTGCAGTCAATCAGAACTCCGGCTGTGTCGAGGAACTCTCTTCCCAAAATCATGGGGGTGTTGGCATCTTCTTTCATCTCATGAACTACAAAATCAACAGGAAATATCAGATGACCAACTCTAATAAGTACATCCTCTACGATACCTTTTGGCTTGGACACAGATCGGTCCGCCATCTGAAGAGTAATCGTGGTGGCTCTCATCTCTCCTATCTCCAACTTCTTGTAGATCGATAAAGGCATCAGGTTGATGCTTGCCCCGGTGTCACATAGTACATTCTGGAACTCCTTTCCTCCAATCTCGATAGGTATCGAAAAGCAACCTGGGTCCGATCTCTCGATAAGGATCTGCTTCTGTAGCAGTAGACTGCACTCCTCATGTATCCTCACAGTCTCGTTCTCCACGAACTGCTTCTTCTCGCGCATTAGTCTTCTGAGGTACTTCATGTAACCGGGTATTTCTCTGAGAGCTTCAATAAGAGGAATTTTAATATTCACTTTTTTAAGATTTTCAACAAAGTTAGTGAATTTAGAGTCTTCCCTTTTTCTTTGCAAATCTCTGTGGGAAGGGCATTGGAGCAACCGGTTCATTTCTTCTCTCTTTCTCTTTTTCCTTCTCGCCGTGCTTGGCTTTCTACTTCGACCGAAATGAGTCGATCCTGGCCATCCTGCTTTCCATCTGCCCCGGCCGTTCTTGGCTTGTGTCGGCTGGGCTGACCTGCTCTGTCTCGGCCGGTTCACACTCCGCCTCGGCCGGCCTGCTTTCCTCTGCCTTGACCGGGATGGGGGCCATCTCAGCCGAGACAGAGGTGTTATGCTCGGGATTCTCCTCCTCTATTTCAGCTTCTTCTCCTTCTACATGGCTCGGACCTTCATACTTCTTTCCAGATCGCAGCGATATGGCATTTACTAATTTTGCCTTTGCTGGATTTGTCTCCGTCATGCTCGGAAGTTGGCCCGACTTGTGCTGATTTCCCAAGGTGGTGGAAATCTGACTCAATTGGGTGTCCATCATTTCCAGATGCTTTGTCATCAGTTGCATGTGAGTGGCCATCCCTTTCACTTCGTTCTCCACCTTTCCGAACCTGTTGTCTAAACTCTTTATGAATTTTTCCAGTGTCTCTTCCAGCACAGACTTCTTTCTCTCCACGATCTCACCTCCTGTACCTACATCAAAGCCAGGTGGAGGGTGTTCTGCAGCAGTGGGGTTAGCATAAGAAAAACCAGGGTGAGATCGCCCATGGTTATAGTGATAACCCTGATTACCTCGGTAGTTATTGTGATAACCACCGCCAATGTAATTCACCTCCGAATTCGCAGCTCCAGATGAACTGCTTGCTCCCCGGTTGATGTAGTCAACCTCCACCGGAACAATCGCCATGCTTGGCTCAGTAGTAACAACAGCAACCTTAGCAGTTCCCAGCTTCTCAATTTCCTCTCGGAGCTTCTTCACCTCTGCAGCCACATCGACTTCTGGCTTGGCCTCTACAGCTTTGACTGGAATCTGTCTCTCAGTAGGCCATTGGTGGCTGTTCAGTGCCATGTCTGCTAGCAGTCTCATGCTCTCTGCACCACTCTTCTTCATCAGGATCCCTCCAGCTGATGCATCTACCATCTCCTTCATGTGAGGATTTAGACCTTCATAGAAGTGGCAGACCTGCATCTCAAGATCAATTCCGTGTCCGGGGCAGAGTCGCAGGAGCTCCTTGTATCGTTTCCAAGCTTCATGCAGGGATTCATCATAAAGCTGCTTGAAAGCAGTGATGGCAACTTTCCTCTTCAGTAGCAGGCTCGGTGGGAAGTAGTTGGTGAGGAATTCTGCTCGCAGCTCCTCACATGTCCCGATTTGGCTTTTGTTAAGCCCAGCATACCAAGACCTGGCCTCGTCTCTGAGTGAGAATGCGAAGAGGCGCATTCTAATGACGTCCTGGGGGACTCCATTCTGCTTTATTGTATCGCACACCTCGATGAACAAGTTGAGGTGGGCGTATGGATCTTCCACTGCACTCCCCCCAAATTGATTCTGCTGCACCATCTGTATCAACCCTATGCGCAGCTCAAAGTTGTTGGCGTTGATGCCAACCCTGAATCCTGCTTCCTCCTGCTGTGGTAAAAATTGGTCTAGAATAGACCTCTGTGGGACCACCACCTGTCTGTTGTTCAGCTCCGCCAGTCGTGCGGCTTGCTCTGCCTGAATAGCTTGGGCAGCAAGAAGTTGCTCTCTCATGTTTTGTATATCCCGTAGCAGCTGTCTCTGTTCTTCTGGTGGCATGTTTTGAAACGGGGCTTCTGGGTTTGCTTCCATCTCAAAATTCAGCTTCTTTCCCTTTTTTTTGTTGTTACTACAGGCCGCTTCGATTTCTGGTATGAAAGGTTCGAGTGCCTTTCCTTTGTTCCGCGTGTTCATGCACCTGCATAGTAATCGAGGGAAATTTCAGACTATCCCGGCCGGGATAGGGTGTGTCACGACCGAGATGAAGGGTCAGTCTCGACGTGGCAAAGGCTGCCTCGGCTGAAACAGACACGGTACAGAGAAAAAAAACTCACGCACCCGAAAGAAAAAACAGAATCCAAAAACAAAGAAAAACAATACCAACTCGAAACTTAAAAATAAAAATTAAGAAAATACAACCCAATCCAGAAGTTCTTCAAACAATCCAATAATGACTCGCCGTCTGACTATCCCCGGCAACGGCGCCAATTTGATCGATGCTAAATCTGCATACAAATTATAGCATAGAACAAATAAATTTATAAGTACCCGAAGGTTGTCGAACCCACAGGGATAGTGCAATGAAGGGATTCATGTACTGAATATGGTTTTCAGAACTTTTGTTTGAGTAATTCAAAACAGGGATTTTTGGGTTTTTCATAACAATTAATTTAAAGAGATTAAAATAAATATTAAAAAGCACAGATTCTAGGGAAATCTACGAATCTGATCAACATGCAAGGAACAAATATTCAAACCCATAAAACACAATTTTGGTGGAAAACCTTTTATTGTGGAATTAATTCCTTGGTCGGCAATTAAAACCTAAATTACTAATTAGTGATTTATCTCCTCTCGGTCTCAAAATACACCAATTAATCAATTTCATAAAGATCTAGATTTTCCTACAATTGAATTCTTCTTGGTCGGACAGAAAATCAAAAGTATTAAATCCTGACTTCCTATTACTAACCTTCACCTCTCGGTCCTTCGATTAATAACTGTAACCTACCTCAATCTTCATCTCTCGATCCTTCGATGAGAATAGATTTAAAAAAAAACATAGGATTTAAACCAATTAAAAAGGGTTTGAATTACTGAATCAAAACATGCATCACAGATGCAGAAACCCTAGAACCTGTTTAGGGTTCTAGCCTAACATATTGAAAATAAGCATTGCAGGGAAAAATAAAGATTGCATTAAAACTAAATAAAAATTAAAGAGGAATTCTGACAAAAACTAAAGTAAAAACAACTCTGAAAATAATTAATAACTGAAGGGGGCTGAGAGATCCAATTCTGAGCTAATTATGAGTTTTTATAGTGGTAGGGTTGAGACCTTGGATGGTATAATTGCTCCAAAATTCGTCCCTATCTTGATATGGTATCTTCTCCTTTCAAATCTTCTATCACGTGCAAATTTGGGCTGCAAAAACACGCGTCTCGGCCGAGATAAGCCTTGCCACGGCCGAGATGGACCTGCCCCGGTCGATATGGACTTCAAATCGGTTGAAACAGAGACCATTTTTGCCTCTTCCGACCCTTCTGCGCAGTCTCACGATTTTGGCCATAATGTTTGCATCCGAACTCCGATTGATCCGATTTCAGTTGCATTGGAAAGCTAATTCAAAGATATTTCAAATGACATGCTCCATTAGCTCAGATTCCGTTGGTGGAAGAATTAGTGACTGTTTCTTTAAACATTTGCTGCTTTCGGTACGGGTTTCCATTGGATTTGGCCTAAAACCTGCGAAATCTTACCATGACAAGCATAACAACCTCTAATATATACTCATGCTCAATTTATTCAAGAAAACAAGCTAAAATTCATAAAACAAAAGAAAAATAATGCGATAAGAGAGTAGAAAAACGAGCTTATATTAGAGAATTTGTCAAGTATATATTAGAGTATATATTATCAGAAGGTCTCGAAGTTGTCAAGTTGGATAGCAAGAATTTCGTCTTTAGCTTCAGACACTTTGGTAGAGATTTCCTTGTGCATGATTGGTATCATTTTCTCTCCGATACTCCGTCCTTCCATGGTGTGAATATAGTGTTGGACATCCCTCTGTTAGGTGCTAGTATTCACAGGCTCAATTGCCATGAATGAAGATTCCTCAACAGGTACAATTTGATTTTCAGTGGTAGACATGAGAGCTGTGGTTGCCAATCTTGGAGTCGAAGTGGATGGTTGATCAGCCGGAGCCATTACAAAGTGTGTGGTTTCCCTTCCTTCTTCTTCTTCGGCATAAATATTTTCAGATGACCTTAAGTTCTGTACTCTGAAAGGCTTGCTGGCGAGTTGGTTTAGGATTTTCTCCTTGAATTCCAACATCTTCATCCGATCTTCTTCTTTCTTTCGTGCAGCTTGTTCTTCTGCTAGTTTCTTCTTCAGTTATTCAGCTGTGGCCATTTGACGTCTGGTGGCAGGAGATTTGGATTTCTGGGTGAAAGGTGGAGAGTCTTCTATGGCGTATTCTGATGGTGGCAGAGATCGATCTCCGGTGGCTGATCTGTGAGCCTGGATCTTCTGTAACCTTGCAGCAACTTGCTTATCCTAATACTGTCTTTTAGATGTCTTGTCCATCCAATCATCAACCCATTCTTCTTCACTCCACCAGTAATTAAGACCCATCCTTGCCATCATGATTGAGCGGTCCTCATAATGTAATTCATGAGTGGCATAATCAAATAATCGCCATCTCTTGAACTCTGTTCTCAACCAGTCTTGATCGGACGACTCTCCTTGGAGTTCAGCAGGATATAAGTTATTGACTTCTGCGGCAGCTTGAGTTTCGATGAACACGATTATGTCTCGTGTCCAGGATATGAGATCCTTGTTCTCCTCATTCCTTGCTGTGATAGAAGGACACAACTTCGTAATCCATTGGGCTTTGTAGTTCCTGTCGGGTGGTCCTTCCATGGGCACTCTTAGAGTTTCTTCTCGAAATATGGATTCTCCGTCTGTGATGATTCCTGCATCTTCTTCATCATGAGAGCTAGGAAGATCACTAAAGGATATACCTGAAACTTTTGGAGAGCTGGGAACCGGAATGCCTCATTGGCAGATGGATTTTATGGTTCTTTCGAGCACACTTGTGGTATCTGCCTCTGTATTTCCATTTTAGAATGGTAGAAGGTTCAATACCCATTTGTCGTAGAAATCGCTCATTCCGAGCCCGCACACTTGCTGTGAGCTCTTCTTGTAGTCGTGCTCGCGACTCAGCATTAAGTGAGGTATTTGCTTCAGCAGTAGGTTCCTCAGTATCTGCTCCTTCATTGGCTGTGGTGATCTGCTGAACGTGTTCTGGTACGACTGTCGCTGAATTAACATACCTTTTCTCTGCTTCCTAAGTTCCTGAATCATTACCCGGGATCTAGTCTGACGTAGTTTCCAGATTAGCTTCTGCCATGATTGTAACAAGTTGGCTTCCTCCTTGCGCAGCCAATTGTTCTGATTCTCTTTCTTTTTCAACAACAGAACTGCTTCCTTCTTCCTCAGTAGCCTGCAACAAACTTCTTTCAGTAATTTCTTCAGCACTTACGCTTCCCCCTTGATCGGTGGCGGGCTGAAATTGTGTTGAGTCACAACTCCTTTCTCTTTGTCCTGGAGTTGGCAATCTTCTTAATTTCTTTAGGGCTTCTTTTAGTTGTCTTTGCTCAAGATTAGCAAGTGATTCCACATCTTCAGCGAATGTGATCTTACTTTTTCCTTTCTTGGCTTGCATTTTCTCAACATTTTTCTGTGTGATGCGACCCGTTTGTTCTCCATCTTGAATCCTGACATTGCGCTCTGCATAACTTGCCATGACTTCTGCGTATCTTGATGACATTTGAGGATGGTAGAGAAGTATCTACCTCAGGTACATTGATTCGGAGAGTGTTACCTGAAGATATTCTTTTCTTGCTCCATCTCTTGACTTTCTCATCATCACTCGCTGGTTTCCCTTTCTTTTGTTGAGGGCTCCTCTGCGTACGCCTCCTCTTCATAGTGGTTTGATCGGAGAGTTGACCAGTTTCTTGCGATGGAATGTCGACCAAATTTTCGAGTTCAGTAAACAGGGCATCATGTTCTGCTTTGCGTCGTTCTTCTTCAAGTTCCTCGGCAGTAAGTGGGCAGCAGTAGGCATAACGATATGGCCTTGGTATTGTTCTTCTTCATCAGAGCATGCCTCTTTAGGGTTGACGTTGCTCTTTCCCTTCGGCATCAATGGTTCCCTTAAATTCGTTGGTGGTTGTTGTTTTCTGGTTGGCGGTATGTAGTCGGAGTAGATCAAATCCTCACCGCGGTAGCGTTTTCCTTCTGGTACGATCTCTTCCAGAAAGTAGCTTATCTTCAATCCAAAGCCTACTTCTTGAGTGAACGTGTGATCCTTCTTCACACTCTTGTTCTTGTAGACATGCGCTAGATGAACTTTGCCCAATTTCCACGGACTTGATCTTCAATTGCCTTCATAACAACAAACTTCTTAGCACTTAACTCAGAGAGTGAGTCAACTTCGCTCACTAGCATCCTTATGACTACTTGTGCTAAACTCCTCATTGGTACTGCTAGAGATTTCAGTGGTGCTGCTACTTTCCATGAATTAGTGAACGATTCTGGCTTCCATCTCAGCCATCTCTTCTTCATCTCGACTTCATCGTTGATCTTGTAGTTGGCTACATCTTCACCATCATTGTGGAGTCCGTACTTCTTCTCCAAAACTTCTGGGCTTACTACGATTTTGATACCCAAAACACTCGTGGTGAAGAATTTTTCATTTTTATCAACAACTGCACGCGCGAAGAATTCTGCGACTATGTGTGGATGAAACTTCTTTGATTCTGCAAATAAGTATCTCAGCAGGTTCTCTCGGTCGAGTTAACCTATGAGATCCTCACACCAATGTTTCCGGAATAGTGGCTTGTACAATATCTTGTCCTTCTTGACTTGAGCAGCCCTTTTCTGATCGTTGGTAAGTTCACCAGGCCATTTTCCATGACTTATGGTGATTAGGCGGTAGTATGGAATTAACTCATCAATTTCCTCTGTCTTGTAGATGCCTATGAAGGTTGGCTGGAACTGTTCTGGTTCTCCGGGCATGTTGATGTTTCTGGATGATTCGACAGGGGGACTGGTGCGGTTTGAAGATTCCGCCATTGATGTATTCTTTTGAGAGTTTCAAAAAGTGTAGAAGAATTTTGAATCAGAAGGTATGGGAGTATTAAGATTAGAGTTCCCAAACCAAATTTCTTTTATACAATCCCTCTTTAACCAGCTTCTACTGTGAGCAGTTGGATCTCCTCTTCTGATATGGATCAATCGATGGTTGGGAAGTTGGTGACGGTTCGCCTTACGTCCTAATTTAGCAGAGTCTTGAGTGTGGCTGACGTGTCTCCTTGGCATTCGTCGCCACCTTGTGCTAGAGTTACTTTGTAATGAAAGCAAACTCTGCAGTTTCTTCATCATTAGATAATCCCGCCTTTCGAGATATATTTGAATCAATTATCTTCTTTTTGTTTGCTGGTCAACATGCAAAGATGCATATGTTGAACACTTGATAACCAACAATGTGAAAGGCCTATGCTGAGAGCTGGGACTCAGCATACGATTTTTTACCCCTTTATTATGAAATGCCATATATCACCTATTAATTTGAGAGCTTGGACTCAACATTATTTCTTTGCTTGAGGTGAATGACATAATTCTGGACCTGATTTGCTGAGAGCTTGGACTCAGCATTCATTCCTTGTGGTCTGTTGTTCAATAGATGCTTATAGCTTGCTGAGAGCTTGGACTCAACATTTTCTTAAAATCAATTTTTAAGAAATTCTACCGAACTTTGCTGAGAGCTTATGCTCAGCTTTTTAGGGTTTCACTGCGAGCTTGGACTCAGTAGACATAATAGACTCTTTTAAATTTTGATCCATGTAGGAGCAAGAGTCTCTTTACTGAGAGCTAGGACTCAGTGTCTGCTATTCCAAAATAGCAATCATTATCAATCAACTGAGAGCTTGGACTCAGTAAACACCGGATATCTGCTGAAAGCTTGGATTCAGCAGTTCTTCTTGACTCTCTAAATTCAATGAACTTCTCAAGTTCAAGAGTCTTTTTACTGAGAGCTCAACCTCAGTATTTGTCGGGAATCTGCTGAGAGCTTTGACTCAACAGTCACCAGAGAGTAATTTGCTTGAATTTATTCTCCTTTTCACCATCCAAGCACTCTGCATCCGACGGGGGTTGGGAAGACAGTTGAGAAATTCCTATCATTTGATTTTCCTTTTCATTTTTCAAATTTTTCATGGAAAATCATATTTTTTTGATAGGTTTCTTTACACAAGGAGTGTAATGATATAGCATTTGATATAGGCAGTTGTTTTGATTTAGACAACAGAGTATTGTCATCAACACGAGCATTTTATTGATATCATTGATTTACAAGAGTTACACTTCGCAAAGTATAATACTACAAGTTTACAATGATTAATTTGTCTTCACACTGCTCCAATATCGCCTTTGCTAGATCAGCTCCTTCTTGGTCTTTTCCCCAAGCTCATTGCTGCAAGCCGCCATGCTTCCACAGCAATGTCTTTCGTCCTGCATCTATAGACTTTCCTGGAATTTGAGAAGTCCAAATCTAGCAGATCTCACCATCTTCTCAAATTGGTTCATTAGTCTGCAGGTTTCCCTATCGGCGTCCAATGCCGTGCGAATGTACCCATGAGAGATATCATTTGCATCACCGGCACGTTGTCATAGCTTCGGGTGCCAAGTAGATGCTTCAGAGTTGCATCTCCTCCATCCGCAAGCCTTTCCTCTATCTCCTCTTCATTTTCTTGGTTTTGGCTTAAAATCATTGAGGAAGAGAAGAAAACGAGGTTGAGTATACTCATCTGTGTGTACCAATTCAGTACAGTGTAGAAGAGCTACCCAATTCATGTGACTAAGGATTATCCATCCTCAGACCCACCTGACAAGTTTTTATCTCACCAATGAGAAAACTGTCATGGCCTGACAGAGTGGACCGCCTATCTCCATTCGGTTCTAATATGAGAAAACTCATCATCTATGGTGAACCGAGAATTGAGAGAATCTCCTTAGATGTGATTTCTGTGAAGATTACGAGTCTTCCTCTCAATTTGGAGACTTCCAAATCGGGTTGCTCGAACCCATTTTGAAGGTATTTTGGTGAAATGGTAAAGAACGACATTTCTGATTTCTTCGAGCAGGGTTTTTGAAAAAATGGGAATACGAGGCAGGTGAGAGATCTAGGGTTTCGAGGATCTTGAGTATGGCTATCTTGAATGAGAACCTCTCCTTAAATAGATATTGTCTCCCTAGAAATCTGATCTTCTTCTAATTACTTCGTCTGCCTTGGGAACCGTTGGTTTCGCAAATAATTTCCACATGGTTGCTATTCTCAGAACTAAATCTCCTCGAGATTTTGAACGAGATCTTTGGTAATGATAGCGAATATGTATCGTCTCTCTGTCATTGATGATGATCTCAATTGATACGTCGGTTGAGTATCCCGATATTTATTCCCTTATTTGATCAATTTCCAAAGATTGATTCAAATATGTATTGATTCAGCAGTCCTTGTCCTTCTGCTGAGAGCTGGGACTCAGCAATCTTGTAATCTGCTGGAACCAATATCCTTTGTACATGACTACTGAATTGATAAAATCCATTGGGCTCAACAATCTCCTTATATATAGAATTCTATTCTGAAGAGCGTGAGCTGGGACACGCTCATATTCCACATCGTCTTGAGAAGACCAATAGAATTCCATAAATATTATCCAAGAACAGAATGATGTTGGGTTTTGTATACAGAAAGCATTTATTACAATGAGTATACATTCAACTGTATTTCCTATCTGTTAACAAACTTACATGCGAGTAACAACGGTATCCTCTTATCTCACCGATAAGGACGATCATACGACATGTTGTAGATCGCAGAAGACAGTATGATCACTTAACCTAGTGAGATATAAATATAATCACAGCCGAGACAGCGTATGAGGATAAGTCTTTCGGTATAGGCTGCAGCATAGTCGGAAAGAAGTAATATGTCTTGATAACTTGATATGCTGATACGTGCGATTGCGTATTAATTGGACCACAATGAGATGTATTATGCTATCTGACATCAGAGAATACAAGATCTCGATCTTGATTGAGTCAAAACCCTAACGAAGGTTCAGGGGTATGCACAAGTTAACTGTTGGTTTGACTTGCCATGGTGGAGAGCCTGAGTAACGTACTCGTATACCCGCATCTTGGGTAGCAGCGATTCGTGTAGAACAGCCTGAGACTGGAGTTAGGCAACCATATCCGAGTAATAGGATGGGGACATTCCCTGAGGAGCTCAATAATATTCATCGTGCTAAAGTCCTGTAGGCTGATTAAGTTCAAGCATGAGTGATAAGGTTTGAGTGGTGCTGCTCAAGAAATATAAGATATTAATTAATTGTAGATAACACTTGTCAGAAGCTCCGATTAATTAATGAATGTCCAGTAACCTTAAATATGGGGATTCTCAAGTAAATGCAGCCCGTTCTCATAACGTGGTAATAAAGGGGTAGGTCAATATTAATTCTGTGGTGAAAAAGAATTAATATTAATTAATTAATTGTGTCCTGGGTTGTGGACATGGAAATTAATTAATTCATAGGCCCACTTTATTATTTGCATTAGGTCCCAGGTCTGGCCCAAATTAAACATGCTGAATGGAGCTCAGTAGCCCATTAGGGTTAAAACCCTAGGTCTATAAATAGACATCTCTCTCTGAGAAACCCTAGCCACCTTATCACAAATCAAATCAGTTGAAACCCTAGGGTTAGAGAGAGAGATCGGCAGCGCCTGTGTGTTTGGGAGGAGAAGGATTTCAACTCTGGCTTACACATAACAGATCTGTGGAATCCTCACCAGTAGCAGATCTGAACAACATTGGGATACAGATCTGAAGACCAAATCTGGAGAACAGGATTTCTTCCTTTCTATTTTTTTCTTTTATTCCATTTAATCTAGAAATTGGTTTTGCTAATTTCTGTTTCCGCAGATTTAATCGAATCGCGTGGTTGAATTAAAGTGGATATTCAAACGCGAAAGATTGGATCTGAGATGACGGAGTTAAGGTAAAACTCTAAAACCACTGCATTAAATTCATAAGAGCATGCTAGGATTATCGTATGTTTATTGCTCTCAACATCCACAAAACAATCCAGTTTATTTGGATTTGGTGATTCGGTTCACCGGCAAATCCATACAATTGGTATCAGAGCCGTGGTTTTTTTTGTGGCTCTGTTGGATGAGCAATTTTCGATTATGCATGTATGAATTTTTAAATTGCTGTGGTGTTTGGTTTTTGTTCCTCATGGCAACCCATACGATTTAATCCGCGGTGGTTTATCCATGTTTGGATTAAATCGTGTTTTGTAAATCACGAGAAAATCCGTGATTAGATTTGATAGGAAAATTGTAATAGATTAGACATTGTAATTTTTTCAAATCTGTAATTGTACGGGTCGAAAAATGAAGACGGAAACCGGGCAAGGTGACAGCGGCGGCAAGAGGCCGCGCGTGACGTGTAGCTGCGGCGGCGCACGGCAGGGGGCAGGTGGCCCACCGCGACATGCGGCCGCGGGTGACGCCTGCGGCAGCAGCGCAGCCGCGCGGGCCTAGGGCCTGCGCCGGCAGTGGCCACGCGGGCAGGCGGCCCGCGGTGCGCGCGCAGGTGCGCAACGCGCGAGCTGGCCGAGCGGCTGGCGTCTGCTGCAGCGGTAGGGTTCGAGGTTTGATGGCTGGTGCAATTCGATGTAAGCCTAGGGTTTGCAGTTGGATTTTGGGACCAATTTTCAAATCTCAAAACCCTAGATCCAAAATGATTTGGTGGTTCAGAATATCAAGGCCCTAGAAGATTTGGAGTTATCCAAATTTTAAAATTCAAATTTCATATTTTATAATAGATAGGATTATTTTATTTTTCCTATTTTGTGGGGCCACGAGGAATATTTGTTTGTCTTAATTGCCTCGTATGATATGTGATTTATTAATTGCGCAATAAGCATGTGTAGATAATAGGAAAGCATGTTTTTACTGCTTTATTATTTACAGTTTTATAAGCATGCTTATGTGATTAATTTCTTGTCTGGATTATATTTAGAATTTTTGAGCTTGTTTAATTACATGCAAAAATTTGGGAAAATATAATGACAAGAAATTATTTATGTGCGCATTTAAGAAACCTTTTTGAAATAAAAATACTAAGCGGATTTTTTAATTAAAATCAATAGACCTCCACAAAGTGATCCTAGGCTGTAAGTGTATCTCTCGTCCTAGTAAACGTCTACGAGTGTAGCTTGCTAGTTCCCGGAGGTACATGGGCTGCAGTTGTTGGGATATCTAGACAAACAATTTAAATCATGTGAATAGTGAGAGGGTTTTGCATAAACGTCTACTAGTGTAGCTTGTGTAATTCTTTCTCATAAGTATTCTAGGATTGATTTAAATTATAGATAACAAAGGCTTTAAGGGTCGTGCGGTATGGCTACGCGCCATGCCAAACTGTCTCTTTTGGCTGAAGTTAAATTTGTGGTTAAGGGCTTAGAAGCATCTTAGAATATAATGCAGTTATTGCTTCCCTGTTCTTGAGAGATGGCTTGGTCTAAGGTCTTACACTAATAATTAATTTCATGTGTCTAAGGATTCTTGACATGGTATGAAATAAAAGAATTGGGGTTTAAAACCCGCAGTCTAGTTTAGGGTGACATCGTAAACGTCTACGAGTGTAGCTTGCGGTGGGAACTCTTGGGCTATTAGTGGAAAACATTTGTATTTGATTTATCAAGAGGTTTTCAATGCATTTGTTTTCGAATGTTCTGCATGTATGTTCTTATTAAGATTATTTATTTGTTTCAGATATGTCTATGTCGACTGTTGATCATATTCTTGCTCTCAATCCTTTAATTGGTCCAAACTTCCCTGAATGGAGTTTCTGCATCAAACACATTCTATATCTAAAAAATCAAGCACATGTTCTTTATATGGATCCACTTGTGCCTGGCTATGATGGTGTTTGCGATCTTGAGCTTGAGTTTTACGAGAGATGGGAGGAAGCTTATGATTTTGCCTATTGGTTTATCACGACTGGCCTATCTAGAGAACTGAAGCACAAGTATGAGAACTTCAATAGGGCTGGAGAGATCTGGAAGGATCTCTTGACGACATATGACAATGTGGAGCGGACTATTAACTATAGACTTGTATATGATCTTGTGTGCAAGAAAATGGTTGAAGATTGTTCGGTGACAGCGCACATGATATCTATGATTGAACTCATGAGACAGTTCACTGTGCGGGGAGGTGATATCAGTGCTCAAGGCGAGATTGATATTATTCTGAATTCTCTTCCTGAATTATTCCATGATTTTAAGAAGGTTGCTGCTGCAAGGGGAGAGTATCTTCTGGATGAGCTACTCGAGGACCTTGTAGTGGAGCAATCTTCAATGCATGCACGGAAACCTGCTCTGACAGTTTCAAGTACTAGTTCGACAACCTCTAAGGTTGGAGAGGATGGTGCTGAAAGCAAGTTCAGGAAAGTGGGCAGTGAAAGCAAATCAAGGAGGATGAAGAGAGTGAAGGTCACCCCAAGGAAGGACAGGTGTGCTGGGTGCAGAAAGGTGAATTGTCCGAATGCCAAAAGACAATGTACATCATTTGTATTTGTAACGAAAATGTGTTTAGCATCAGTTTCTACTCATTCGTGGGTAGTGGATACTGGAGCTACTGATCATGTTTGTTACACTTTGCAGGGGTTCACACTGAGGACGGTGCTGAAGAATGACGAGATCACCATCTCAATGGGGAACGCATCACGAGTGAGTGCGGCTGCTATTGGAGATGTCACCTTGTACTTTGATGATTCTGTTTTGAATTTGAGAGATGTTTTATATGTGCCGGATTTTCGGCGGAACCTTATTTCAGTTTCTAAACTTATGTTGATGGATATTCAGTTATTTTTTATAGTGGTGTTTCTATCATTGGTAATAACGTAGTTATCTGTCGTGGAATTCTGAATAACTCTCTCTATGTCGTTAACTGCCATTGTTGTGAACTATAGTGTGACTACAGAACCAATGTGCAAGTATACACAATCCACAAGTAATATAGTCAAGTGAGACCAGATATCGAACCCAAGGGAGTGTATGATCAAGCCGTGCAC
>JAPKLW010001721.1:63736-128700 GCA_026898455.1 Plectranthus barbatus
CAACTATACAAGACATAGAATGCAAACAAAGGTAAATACAACACAATTACAACTAAATACGGGTTAGAAACACTCGAAAGAACATAAAAGACACCTATAAAACACTAAAATAATAACTCCTTTAGGGAGTTATCAGCCATCATAATACATCCGCGTATGCTGCATGTAACTCATCTGAAATTGGTAATCCTAGAAAGAGAAAGCTTAGTTCTTCTGATGAGGATCTTACATATCTCTGGCACTTGAGACTGGGTCACATCAACTTGAAGCGGATTAAGCGACTTGTAGATGACGGTACATTGGACTTAGTCCGGCCTGTACCCTATCATATCTTCTAGGCCTTTCAAGACTAGTCAGTCTCGAGCAGAGGATGTGTTGGAATTTATCCATTCTGACTTATGTGGGCCCATGTCTACACAGGCTCGTAGAGGGTATGAGTACTTCATCACTTTCATTGATGACTACTCGAGATACGTATTCGTTTACCTGCTTTGCTACAAGTCTGAATGCTTTGAGAAATTCAAAGAGTTCAAGGCTGAGGCAGAAAAGAAGGTCGGGAAAACTATCGAGTCACTGCGATCTAACCGCGGTGGTGAATAACTCAGGAACGATTCCTACAATATTTGTCAGAACATGGGATTACATCCCAGTGGACTGCACCGGGTACTCCCCAGAAAAATGGTGTAGCCGAAAGAAGAAATAGAACTCTTTTGGAGATGGTAAGATCAATGATGAGTTATGCAAGCTTACTCATTTTGTTTTTGGGATACGCATGAAGGGATTTATCGTGAACCGAATCACAAAATCCAAATGAACCGGACCGATTTATGGATATTGTTCACAATACCAATTCACAAAACCTAGCATGCTCCAATGAATTGAGTTCGTGGATAAAGGGATTACCGTTATTCCGTAGAGTCTGATCCGATCTTTCGCGTTTGAATATCCAACTTTCAATTCAACCACGCGATTCAAATAAATCTGCGGAAACAGAAATTAGAAATCTAATTTCTAGATTTAATTGAAACAAAGGAAATAGAAAAGAAAATAATTATGTTCTCCAGATTAGATCTTCAGATCTGTATCCCTATGCTGCTCAGATCTGCTACTGGTGAGGATTCCACAGATCTGTGATGTAGATCGGAGTCAAAAAACCTTCCTTCTCCCCTTCTACAGGCGCCGCCCCTGCTCTCTCTCTTCCTAGGGTTTCAAACTGATTTGAATGTTTTGTTGTGGCTTAGGGTTTCAGAGAGAGTGTTGTCTATTTATAGACCTAGGGTTTTATCCCTAATGGGCTACTAGGCCTTTTTTTCAGCATATATTATTGGGCCAGACCTGGGACCTAATGCAAATAATAAAGTGGGCCTATAAATTAATTAATTATCATGTCCACAACACATGACACAATTAATTAATTAATATTAATTCTTTTTCACCACAGAATTAATATTGACCTACCCCTTTATTTCCACGTTATGAGAACAGGTTGTATTAATTGAGAATCCCATATTTAAGGTTACCGGACATTCATGAATTAATCGGAGCTTCTGACAAGCTCTATCTATAATTAATTAATATCTTATTATTCCTGAGTAGTACTACTCAATCCTTATCACTTGTGTCTGAACTTAATCAGCCTGCAGGACTTTGGCACGATGAATGTCATTGAGCACCTTAGGGAATGTCCCCATCCTATTACTCGGATATGGTTACCTAAACCCAGTCTCAGGCAGTACTACACGAACTGCTGTTACCCAAGATGCGGATATACGAGCACGTTACTCAGGCTCTCCACCATGGAAGTCAAAGAAACAGTCAATTCGTGGAAACCCCTGAACCTTCTTTAGGATTTGGAATCAATCAATAACGAGATCTTGTATTCGCTGATCTCAGACAGTCGAATACATCTCACTGCGGTCCATCAATACGCCACCCTTGCGTACCAGCATGTCAAGTAACCAAGAGAGACTACTTATTCCGACAATGCCACAGCCATCCGGACAGACGTATCCTCATATGCTGTCTCGGCTGTGATCAAGTTTATGTCTCACTAGGTCAAGTGATCATACTGTCTTCCGCAATCTACTACACGCCGTATGATCGTCCCTATCGGTGAGACAAGAGGATACCATTGTTACATACATGTAAGTTTGTTTGAATGATAGGAGAAATAAACCGTTGTATACTCATTATAATAAATGCTTTCAGTATACAAAACCCATCAATCTCCCACTTATACTCAAAGCATAACTAAGCTATTACAGAGTATACGGTGCGTCTATCTAGCCTGCTATCTCGTTAACCACTGTCAGTGGTCGGCATACACCTCAGACCCTCTTCAATGCTTCCCGAGACGATCTCACTTCACTAACTCTTTCATGATCACGGCTAACCCATTCATCACAATGAACTCTTATCATGGAAGGATTCCAAGTTTGGTTCTCATCAAGTCTACATGGAGAGTAGCCATTAGATGGGGAATAGTTCATGTTGTTCCGGAGGTCACAATTCCCCCATTTATCTCCGTATCTTTCATTACTACTCTCCTCTTCTTCATATCCCCAATTCAGCTTCACCTTCCAATCATGTCTCCTCTCTTCCATCCATGGGTAGCTCTCTTCAAATACCAACCGGATTGGCTTCCTCGGTCGTTGTCTCTCCAACATCTTTGCTCTCATCTCATCTAATTCCCTTTGGAGATTGTTAAGCCTCTCCGTGTGAATTCCTCGATGATTCTCCATTTGAAACCTACAACAATCCAACAACTCAAAGTACCAACAAATACAAAAACAAACAACAAATTATTCACACAAGCAAAAACACAAACACCTAGCCTACAAGCTTCACTTTTCCCCCAATATCTAGCAACCTACTAAATGAATTCCCCGGGAATGGCGCCAAAACTAAAACTTGATGCGGCTAAAAGTTCAATCAAAATTAAACTCCTAGCTACACAAGAATAAAATTTGTCAAATCCAGGTCCTTCTTCCCTTCGCCCGCTAGAATACCGACATACCATAGCAAAGTCTAATAGCTGGGCAAGATGAAATCGTTGAGTAATTTCTATCAATCTATGCATTCAATGTAAACCTATGCTAACAACATTTAACAAATAATGAAATAAACCAACAATCAACATTCAATCAATTCTCTCCACACATTGGTAAACCAAGACAAACAAATACTCAAATGAGGTAGATAGGATGTTGAAATAAACGTAGATGTAATCCAATTAGGTTAATCATTGATGTAAACACATTTTAATCCCTAGGAGATTGAGCAATCGACCCTACACTCGTTAACCCTTTGTCACGGCGAACTAACGGTTGATGATGCTAAGACTTGCAAACAGTTACGTTATTAAGCCCTAGACCACTCCAAATAGAACGTCAATTATTGCCCTACGACCTAGCACCGCACAGGGATTGGAACTAAAATCGTATGAATCTACACTATTCACGACGATTCCGCCCGCGTGTTGGCTGCAGCGTTCACGTCAACTACCTCCTAAGTTGGCTATTACCTACACCTAAGAGGTAAGGAACAAGTTCTAGTGCAATTCAAGCTCTCAAAGGAAAGTAAACAAACAATTATCAAACTTAATTTTCATGCATCCTTGTTCAAATCAACATCCAAATTGAATTAGAGCAACATACCTCTCAATTGTAACAATACAAAGTTGAAATCAAATACATCCATTACAATTGATAAGTAGAAAGTGAAATCTTCCCCAATTGGATTTGTTAGGTCTTGATCTACCCCCTTGGATCTTCAATTCTCCTCCAAGGATTGATGAATTAGCTCCTTGATAGGTTTTGGAAGAGATGGAAATGGAATCGTAGAGAGAATTTAGGAGGTGGTTATTTAGAATTATGAATAGTTATCGATTCGTTATGAAAATAACCATTTTTCCCCCTTTTATAATGAGCAAACAGGGCCTCGGATCGCTCGGTCGAAGTATGGCTCGCCCGGTCAAAGCTAGAAATGGCTAAATGCTGAAAATAGCCAAATGCTGAAAATCGCGTTTTGGCTCGGCCGGTCGAACTTGGCTCGGCCGGTCGAGCTCTCTGTCCGGCTTGGCTCGGCCGGTCCAACTTCGCTCGGCCGGTCGAGCTCTCTGTCCAGCTTGGCTCGGCCGGTCCTGCTCCGCTCGGCCGGTCGACGCCTCCAAACTCCAAATTCATGCGATTTTCCTCCAAAACTCCACCAAAAATGCTAGTTTATGCCCAAGACCTATCCTAAAACATTCAAAACACAAAAACACGAAAACACGACAAAAGAGCAAAAAAACATATGATTTGAGAGTAAAATGGCCGCAAACATGCACGCTCACACATCGAAAAATTGGTCATTTTACGCACATATCAACTGTCCTGCTAAAAGATCAGTAAGCAACTCTTTGAAAGAGTACTCACTTCTCTTAGCTACATCCTTCTTAAAGTCATAGAATGAAAGTGGTAAAGAGTTCAAGATTATATCGGTCTTAGCTCGATCACTGATACATCCACCTCTACGTGTGAACCGATTCATGGTGTTATCCATCATCATCATATGCAATGTCACCGAACTACCATCAACCATTCTCTTACAGACAAGGTCTTTCACGAGATCACAACTGACAGTTCGTTCTACTTCGCCATACGTGGCCACTAAGTCCATCCAGATCGGAAAAGAGCTACAATAGCCCATGTACTTGAGCTTCAGTTCTCTAGACAGGTTATCCGAGATTAACTTATAAGTTAAATCTTCAGATGCTACCCATCTGTCATAGAACTCCTCTCCACGTCTAGAGACTTTATGGTAACGTGGAACAAGTGGCGTCATAGTAAGAACAAACATGTGTTGCTTAGTCAGGAGGATATACTCAATGCAGTATCTCCACTCAGGGAAGTTCGGACCAGTTAAAGGATTGCGAGCAAGAATATGATCAACAGTAGACATAGACATATCTGAAACAATAAAGAATCTTAAATAAGAACATACATGTAGAACTTCGAAAACAAATGCATTGAAAACCTTTTCATAAATCAAATACATATGTTTTCCACTAATTGCCCAAGAGTTCCCACCGCAAGCTACACTCGTAGACGTTTACGATGTCACCCTCAACAAGAACTGCGGGTTTTAAGCCCCAATTCTTTAATTTCACTACCATGTCAGGAATCTTTTGACACTAGAAATTAATAATTAGTGAAAAACTTAGACCAAACCATCTCTCAAGAACAGGGATGCAATTCTTGTATTATATTATATTATGCTTCTAAGCGATTAACCACAAATTTAACTCTTGCCAAAAGAGACAGTTCAGCATGGCACGTAACCATACCGCACAACCCTTAAAGCTTTTGTTATCTATAATTTAAATCATTCCTAGAATACTTATGATAGAGATCTACGCAAGCTACACTCGTAGACGTTTATGCAAAACCCTCCCACTATTCACATGATTTAAATTGTTTGTCTAGAAATCCCAACAACAGTACCCATGCACCTCCAAGAACTTGCAAGCTACACTCGTAGATGTTTACTAGAGCGAGAGATACACTTACAGCCTATGACCGCTTTGTGGAGGTCAATTGATTTTAATTAAAAAATCTGCTTAGTATTTTTCTTTTAAAAATGTTTCTTATATGCGTATATATAATTTCTTTGTCATTATATTTTCCAAATATTTTGCATGTAATTAAACAAGCCAAAAAATTCCCAAAATATAATCCAACAAAAAATTAATCACATAAGCATGCTTGGAAAAACTGTAAATAATAAAAGTAGTAAATCATGCTTTTCCTATTATCTATGCATGTTTAATTGCGCACATAATAAATTACATAGCATACAAGGACTATTAAGGCAAACAAAAATTCCTCGTGGCCCCACAAAACAGGAAAATAAAATCCTATCTTTTAAAATTTGAATTTTAAATTTATTTGGATAAATCCAAATCTTTTCAAATCTTTCAGGGCCTCCAAATCTTCATCCACCAAATCTTTTGGGATTTAGGGTTTTGTGATTTGATGATTGGCCCCAAACCCTAATGCAAACCTAAGGTTTACACAGGATTGCACCAGCTACCAAAAACACGAACCACCACGACAGGACAGCACTGCCGACAACGACTATCGCCGCCGCTAGGGTTGCTGCCTGCCGCCGCCGCCGTGCCGCATGCCTGCCGCCCCTGGCTGTCGCCGTTGCTCTGCCCACCGCGGCCTGCCCGCCGTCGCTGTTGCCTCTCACGCGCCCGCGCGTCGGCCCACCGCCGCCGCCGTTCTCCTGCAGCCGCACGTACACCGGCCTCTTTCCGCCGCCGTGCACCGCCGCCTAGTCCGTCAGCCTCGTCTTTGTTCTTCGTCCCGACCCGTCCAAATTACAGATTTGAAATAAAAAATTACAGAAACTAATCTATTACAATTTTCTATCAAATCTAAACTAATCACGGATTTTCTCGTGATTTTAAATAACAGATTCAACCCTACACGGATAAACCACCACGGGCTGAATCAAACGGGTTGCCACGAGAAACAAAAACTGTCCACGACAGAAATAAAATTCATACATGCATAAATGAATTTATTATGAACAAAAGAGCCATAAATCATGAACCTGGCACTGCTACCAATTGAAGGGATTTATCGTGAACCGACTCAAAAAATCCAAATGAACCGGACCGATTTATGGATATTGTTCACAATACCAATTCACTTAACCTAGCATGCTCCTATGAATTTAATTCGTGGATAAAGGAATTACCGTTATTTTGTAGAGTCTGATCCAATCTTTCGCATTTGAATATCCAACTTTCAATTCAACCACGCGATTCAAATAAATCTGCGGAAACAAAAATTAGAAATCTAATTTCTAGATTTAATTGAAACAAAGGAAATAGAAAAGAAAATAATTATGTTCTCCAGATTAGATCTTCAGATCTGTATCCCTATGCTGCTCAGATCAGCTACTGGTGAGGATTCCACAGATCTGTGATGTAGACCGGTGTCGAAAAACCTTCCTTCTCCCTTTCTATAGGCGCCGCCCCTGCTCTCTCTCTTCCTAGGGTTTCAAACTAATTTGAATGTTCTGTTGTGGCTTAGGGTTTCAGAGAGAGTGTTGTCTATTTATAGACCTAGGGTTTTATCCATAATGGGCTACTGGGCCTTTTTTCCAGCATATATAATTGGGCCAGACCTGGGACCTAATGCAAATAATAAAGTGGGCCTATAAATTTATTAATTCTCATGTCCACAACACAGGACACAATTAATTAATTAATATTAATTCTTTTTCACCACAGAATTAATACTGACCTACCCCTTTTCTTACAACATTATGAGAACGGGCTGCATTAATTGAGAATCCTCATATTTAAGGTTACCGGACATTCATTAATTAATCGGAGCTTCTGACAAGCTCTATCTACAATTAATTAATATTTTATTATTCCTTAGTAGTACCACTCAATCCTTATCACTCCTGCCTAATCTTAATCAGCCTCCAGGACTTTGGCACGATGAATGTCATTGAGCTCCTCAGGGAATGTCCCCATCCTATTACTCGGATATGGTTACCTAAACCAAGTCTCAAGAAGTACAACACGAACTGCTGTTACCCTTAATTTCAATTTCCCATTATTGTGGATATAACATGATGAACCAAAAATACGCAGATGAGCTAAAGAAGGCTTACGACCATGATATATTTCATAGGGAGTCTTGTTGAAGCGAAGATTTAGCCCACTTATGTATTGTGTGTAACAAGCATTCATCGCAGCTTCTCCTTAGTATCTTTGACTTAGATCCGTATCGGCTAGCATTGTACGCATGGCTTCTTTTAAAGTTCTATTCCTTCATTCTGCTAAGCCATTATGCTGGGGTGTTCTTGGAGTGGACCTTTCATGTCTTATCCCAACATTTGAGCAGAAGTCCATCAATGTTCCATTGCAGAATTCTGTACCATTGTCAGATCTTATCGTTTTGACTATGAGCTCTTTGGCATTTTGAACTCTGATTATCAGCTCCGGAAGGATAGTTTTCACCTCGTCCTTGCTTTTGAGTAACCTCACCCATATGTACCTGGAATAATCATCAATAACAACTAAAGTACATTATTTGTTACCTATAGTGGGTGGTGTCACCGGGCCAAATAAATCCATGTGCAGTAGCTCAAGGACTCTGTTTGAAGTGACCTTTTCTGGATTTGAATTGAAAGACACTTTGACTTGCTTTCCTTGTTGACAGGCTCTGCATACTCCTTCCTTCTTGAAGGTTTCTTGTGGTAAACCTGCAACAATATTATTTTTGACAATATAATATATGGTTCTAAAGTTCAGATGGGTTAGCCTTTTGTGCTATAGCCAATTTGTCTCTTATTTGTTGAATTCTACGAAGCACGATGCTTGTTGACCACATTCCCAATCAACAATATAGAGTCCTCCTTTTCTGATTCGTATAAGCTTTACTTTACCGGTGGTCCTATCTGCAACTTCACAACCTGTGTCAAATAAGGAAACAATATATCCATTTTCACTTAGCTGGCTGATTCTCAGTAGATTGTGCATGAGGCTATCGACGAGGGCAACGTTGATTATTCGCATTCCGTTCTGCTGGATGCACCCTCTTCCTATTACTTTGGCCTTGGAGTTGTCACCAAATGAGACTGAAGCTCCTCGGAACTTGTGAAATTCTGTGAAGATCTCTTCATCTCCTGCCATGTGACCTGAGCATCCACTATCTAAGATCCATTCTTTGAGTTTTCTTGATAATCTTCTTTCTGGACCCTATTCTTGCAAAACAAAGAAGTTATATTTTCGGTACCCGATCAATTACGAGCCCTGCAGGATTAGTTGTCTGGATTATTCCTTTGGGAATCCAAATTTTTGTGATTTTGACGTTTCTCATGTCATAACATTTCACCTGTAGAGTTTTCCAGTGAACCGAATCACAAAAACCAATTAAACCACACCGATTTATGGATATTGCACACAGTTAAATTCACAATAAAACCAAGCATGCTCCTATGAATTTAATTCTTAGAATTGAGGATTGAGGAATTACCGTTATTCCGTAGAGTCTGATCCGATCTTTCGCGTTTGAATATCCAATTCCAATTCAACCACGCGATTCGATTTAATCTGCGAAAACAGAAATTAGATATCTAATTTCTAGATCAAAATCAAAAACAAAAGAGAAAAGAAGGAAATCGGTTCTCCAGATTAGGTCTTCAGATCTGTATCCCAATGATATTCAGATCTGCTACTAGTGAGGATTCCACAGATCTGTGATGTAGGTCAGAGGTGAAAAACTCTTCTCCTCCCTCTACAGTTGGCGCCGCCCAACTCTCTCTCTCCCTAGGGTTTCAACTTATTTGAATGTTATGAAAAGTGACTAGGGTTTCAGAGAGAGAGGGGTCTATTTATAGACCTAGGGTTTTATCCCTAATGGGCTACTGGGCTCCATTCAGCATATATTACTTGGGCCAGACCTGGGACCTAATGCAAATAATAAAGTGGGCCTATAATTAATTAATTCTCATGTCCACAACCCAGGACACAATTAATTAATTAATATTAATACATTTTCACCACAGAATTAATACTGACCTACCCCTTTATTACCACATTATGAGAATGGGTTGCATTAATTGAGAATCCCCATATTTAAGGTTACCGGACATTCATTAATTAATCGGAGCTTCTGACAAGCTCTAACTACAATTAATTAATATCTTATTATTCCTGAGTAGTACCTGTTGGGAAATTATTCCTAAAATCTCCCTTAGGATTTATTTGTAAAAGGTTTTGTTGGATCAAACCTTAGTAGTTGGTCGATCATTTGCTGAACTTTAGATAGTCTAGCATACTCTGTAAAGTCCTGTATAGGTTTTATATTGAGTTGTAATAGACTAGTGTGCTAGAAGAATTCCTAGCAGTCACGGAGAAGATGATGCTTGCTAAAAGACATTGAACAGCAAAATGCTAAGATATTAGCATTCATCAATAATCAGCAAACGTCTAGAGAAGCGAGCTAACAAAGGATAAAAGAGTCTTCAGCTGATAAACTCGTATCCTATCAGAGCAATATACAGGATGCTGAAGTCTCATTGTCGTTCTGACAAAAAGCTCACACAAAGGACGAGACTTTCCCGAAGTAGTTAGGAAAGTACAAGTCAAAGACAAAAGCGACTGTCACAGACCAAACACTCTCGGATCAAGGAGCCGTTGAGTCTAACGGATATGGAGATTCAAAGTTTGAATCTCCATCTATAAAAGACAAGTCCGAAAGTGGAGACAACTACTGCTTCTATCACTACCGACATTCGCAAACTACACAAGTGTGAGAATCCTTTGACAAAGCGAACAAGTGAAAAGTAGTCAGTTGAGAGCTCGTGATAAAAAGTGCATTCAAAGCTTTCAACAACCTAGAGTGTCTTTTCATTGAATATCTGACACTTATCCTTGAAAATTCTTGAACTTCTGTTAAGAATCTTCAATCATTGGGATAACTTCCTTCCTAGGAAGATCCAACAGTCACTCTTGAAAAGGATTGACTCTGACGGGCTTTAGCCACACATTTATAGAGTTCAGGGGCAAACTATAAAAGCCTCAATAGCGAAGGACAAGTTTTACGAAGGTGTGCCCTTGACTTGACTGGAGCTGTGATCGGAAAAGTGCAAAGTAACGGAGGATAGCTGTGCTGTGGCCAGTTCGAAAGTTCGCCGCCTACCGCAAGTGTTGGCGAATCCTTGTACTGTTGTATACTTTTCTAGAGAAACACTTAGCATACTAGCTAAGGAGTGGACGTAGATCTATTTCGATCGAACCACTATAAAATCTTGTGTTCATTTACTGCTTTATTACTTACTGTTCAAAGTTGATTTGAAACCTAGCAACAGAGTTGCTAGCGTATATCTGCAAACTAACTTAAATCATAACTTGAGCTAAGAAACTTTCTGTAAACAACGATAAGTGTAAGTGAGGTATATTTATTCCGCTGCATTTCGTGTTAAGTTTTAATCACAACGACTCTGATATTTAAGGACCAACAAGTGGTATCAGAGCAGGAGGTTGAAAAACCGACTGCTTCTGAGTCGCTTAAGACCAGATCTACATTTTCCTTGCACTTTTATCTGTTTCTCTGTGTTCTGTCTATCTAGCTCAGGACAAAATGATGAATCATTCTCTTGGGAAGTACAGCAAAGAAAACTTCAAGTCATGGAAGAAGCTTGCACTTATTCAGCTTCAAAGCATACACCCCGAAATGGTAGATGTCTTGGAAAGAGGTCCAATTGTTATTATGAAAGCTAACACTTTTGTAGGACAAGCTGTGGATGGAGATGAACCAAGACTTCAAATGATTCCTAAACCGTTTGAAGAATATTCTACCGAGGACAAAAAGAGAGCACAGCTGGAGCACTTAGCAAAGAAACTAATCTATGATTCACTACCTAAGCTAATGGCAGATAAAGCTCTCGAGTTTGACACTGCTAAGGAGATGTGGGAATACGTTTGCAACGCATCTCAGGAGACTGACCAAATGAAACGCAACAAGATACAGGTAGCAGTTGACAAATATGAGTCTTTCTCCATGATTGCAGGTGAATCCATACAAGCTATGGAGGAACGGTTCAACACTATCATTGGTGAGCTGAACAACCTAGGAAAGAAATATGAGAATGAAGAGATGAATCACAAGATCATTTCAAAGCTCTATCCTAGAAGCGACTGGTTCGTGAAGATGACAAGTCTGAGCGAGAAGGACCTTAGTACAATGTCTACATCTGAGGTATTTGCTCAACTTAAAGCTCATGAGTTTATTATACAGCAATCAAAGAAGAACGAAGCTGTCGTGGCTCAAACTTCGTCAAACAAAGCTGTGAACTCTGAGGATCTGGCGTACTTTGTCAAGAAAGACACTGGGAAGTTCAAACCAAAGAAACCATTCAACAGAGAGAGATCCACCCTAACATCACCAGCAAAGGAGGATGCGACATCCTCAAACTCACAGAAGGAAGATCTCAAGATCAGTGAATTAGAAGAACAGATGAGGAAGCTTCAGAAACTTATACAAGAAGCAAAGGCCGACAAAGAAGAAAAGGATGCAAAATTCTCACCATCTGTTCGATCAACTCTAAGAAAGAAAAGGACATGCTTCGAATGCAACTCCCAAGATCATCTAAAGCATGAGTGTCCTAGAGTAAGCTAAGAGGAAAGGGATCACCTCAAGCAAAGATTTGAAAGAAGGGTAGTCAGGGCAGTGACCAAAGCATTGCTGACCAGAACCGAGGTTCCTGACATTCCTGATAATGAGGAAGAAGAGTATTATTTAACTGACGATGACAATGAAGAAGCAATGTTAGTGCTGATGGCCGATATTGTTGATGATCAGTTTGCCGATGCTGACGGTGACTGCTCAGCAGACCCTACCTCAGAAATTGACACAGAAAAGGTAACTCTCATGCATGTTACAATCCCACATATCATACATCAATCAGAGGAATGCACTTCTTCAGATTTTGAAGATGAATATCTTACAAAACTTTCTGTTGAATTTTAAAAAATGTATGAAATCAGAAATGCCATTGTTGATGAAAATACCTCACTAAAGATGAAAGTTTCAAGTTTGACCGAGGAAGTCGAAAGACTAAGGTCTGAAGGTGAGGAATTCTAAAAAATGAAGGCCGAATTCTCCAGACTTTCTGAAAATTTTAAAACTCTTGAAAAAGAGAATGTAGCTTTGAAAAATAAACCAAAGGAAAATTGCATATGCACATACACCACTAGTAGAGCCATTTTGAATGCTGCAATTAGTCAGCAGAGACACCACACTGATAGAGTTGGTGTTGGGTTTGATAATAATAATAGAGACGAATCTTCTAAGCAGAGAACCATTCAGTTTGTCTCTGCTGGAAAAAATTTTCTTGGTGAAAAGTTGAAAGAAAAGTCATCTACTGAAACTTCCACTGCTGAGCAAACAAAAGGCAAAAAGAAGAATGAACCGGCTACACCTCAGCAGAGGTATGCTAAACCTCAGCAGAGGTATGCAAAGCCTCAGCAGAGGAATGCTAAACCTCAGCAGAATGCTGGAGTGTTTGCTAGGCAACCGTGGTTAGCAGAGTCTAGAGGAAATGCCGAGCAGCATGCATCCACTGCTAGGACAGCAAATTCCTCAGTTCATAAAGGCAAACATGGTCATTACAATGTTATAAAACCATCATATGATTCATACACACCACATAGGTGGATCACCTATGTGAGGCCTGAGTCCAAACAAAATTCTTTTAAAAGAGCAATGAAGGCTCATCACACTAATGCACCTCATCCTAAAGCCATGCATACAAGATTTACTTATCCAAAGGGTGAGAAAGGTATAAAGAGTGATGTCAAGAAGAAAATTTTGAAAATCACTCGTATGTGGGTTCCAAAAGGAACAATGACACTTGCTAATCCTGCAGGACCCGATACTAAGCGGGTACCTAAATTAATTTCTTAACTCTTGCAGGAACAGGGTTCGAGAACTAAGGCATCAAGATTGCCAGATGAGTGGATCCTTGACAGTGGCTGCTCAGGTAATATGATTGGAAGGGCATATCTATTTTCAGAAATTCAAAGTGTTTATGGATCATCAGTCATCTTTGGAGATAACAGCAAAGGAAGAGTAATTGGCAGAGGATGTATAGAACAAGATGGCATACGAATTGTTAATGCTGCACTTGTCTCAAATCTCAAACACAACTTGATGAGCATCAGCCAACTATGTGAAAATGGGTACAATGTTTATTTCATTAACACTGGTTGTGATATTGTTGATAAGGTTACAGGAGAAGTAAAGCTAAGAGGCGTCCGCAAGGGTGGCCTATACGTAGTCGATTGGCAGAGTGGCCAACAGGACTCATGCTTCGTAGCCTTCAACAAAGAAGAAACCAATTGGCTGTGGCATAAGAGATTGAACCACCTGAATTTCAAGACTATCAACTTTCTAGCCAAACATAAGCTGGTGGAGGGATTGCCTGTGGAGACCTTCCAAAAGGAAAGGGTGTGCAAAGCATGCCAACAAGGCAAACAGACAAAGGAATCCTTCAAAACCAATCCAGAAAAGGCTACATCAGAGAGGATCCTGGAACTCCTTCACATGGATCTATTTGGCCCTGTTACTCCAGCAACTATGGGTAAGAAAGTTTATACACTTGTGGTTGTTGATGATTTCTCCAGGTATACATGGGTTTGTTTGCTGAGAACCAAAGATGAAGTAAAGACTCTACTCCCTGAGCTGATACTGAGAGAACAAAATAGCAAGGAGGTCACTGTGAAAAGAATCAGATCAGATAATGGAACGGAATTCTGCAATGGAATCTTGATGGACTATTGCGCAGAAGCTGGCATCAATCATGAAAAATCCACTGCCAGGACTCCTCAACAGAACGGGTTAGTAGAATGGAGGAACAGAACGTTGAAGGAAGCTGTTCGATCCATGCTAGCAGACTCTGGATTAAGTGGAAAATATTGGGGAGAGGCGGTTATGACTGCATGTTACACTCAGAATAGGAGCGCGATCAATGGCAGATTCAACAAAACTCCTTATGAAATGTACAATGGTCGTAAGCCTTCAATCACTCATCTTCGTGTTTTCGGTTCAACATGTTATATCCATAACAATGGGAAGTCGAAGCTTAACACCTTCTCACCTAAATCTGATGAGGGCGTGTTCCTAGGATATGGACACCCTTCACACAAAGGTTATAGAGTGTTAAATAAGACAACTCATATTGTGGAAATAACATGCAATGTTATTTTTCATGAGTCTACTCTAGTGCGCAGGATTACAAAGGATCAAAAGGATAACAATCATGAGACCAATGATGTTAATGATCAATCAATTGCGAATTCTTTCAAGAATATTAGTATTGATCCAACTTGGTCGATGAATGATTCTAATCCAACAAAGACGCACCCAACAGGTGATCAGACTGCTGACCAGGCCAATGATGCTAATGATCATGCTGAGGCCACATTTCCTATTCAACTGAATAATAATTTGGATGTTGCGAGAACTCTTGATGATGAAGACGATGAGGGAACCGATGAAGACCTTGGCAAAGGTGCTGCGGAAGAACCAGCTGCGGATATTCCAGTTGTTGCCATACCTGTTGAAGATGTTCCTGAAAATCCAGCAGATGATGAAGAGGAGCAAGTTGTCGATGTTCCAGGAGTAGAACATCAAGAAAATGAAGATGGAAATAATATAGAAGCTGAGAATCCAGAAGAGGTTATTGCCAATCAAGAAGGAGTACCAGATGGAAATCCAGCACAAATCAGGCCTGCGTGGCTTCGTGCTCATCTCCCAGAAGGAATTCTTGGAAATATTAATGATCCATTATTAACAAGGCAAGGGAATGCCAATGCCATGTTAGCCTGCTACATATCTAATGAAGAACCCAAGAAAGTAGAAGAAGCACTGCTAGATGCAGATTGGGTGAATGCCATGCAAGAGGAGCTTGCAGAGTTCACACAAAACAATGTGTGGGAATTAGTAGACAGACCAGAGCACCAGAGTGTCATAGGCACTAAGTGGGTATTCAAAAACAAAAAAGGATGAATCAGGCTCTGTAATCAAAAACAAGGCATGACTTGTGGCCAAAGGATATAGACAATGTGAGGGCATAGATTATGATGAAACCTTCGCCCCAGTAGCAAGACTAGAGGCAATTCGTCTATTTCTGGCATATGCTGCATATCATGAGTTTGATGTGATGCAGATGGATGTAAAGAGTGCCTTCCTTAACGGTGAGCTCAAGGAGGAAGTCTATGTCGAGCAACCTCCAGGATTTGAGCAAGGCAATCAAGTTTACAGGCTCAAGAAGGCACTGTATGGACTGAAGCAAGCACCAAGAGCCTGGTATGGAACTTTATCTAAGTTCTTACTGTCTAATGGATTTCAGAAAGGGAGGATAGATCAAACTCTCTTTCGTATTAAGGATGGAGACAGTATTCTGCTGGTTCAGATATATGTTGATGACATAATTTTCGGGTCAAAGAACCAGGATCTATGTGATAGGTTCTCCAATCTTATGACTGGCAACTTTCAGATGAGCATGATGGGAAAAATGTCTTATTTTCTTGGATTGCAAGTTCAGCAGTCCAGAGAGGGAATTTTCATTCATCAGAAGAAGTATGCTCGTGATCTTATTGCAAAGTATTGTCCAGAGAAGACTAAGAGCCTACGAATTCCTATTAGCACAACCTGCATCGCTGCTCTTGAGAAAGAAGGAGAAGACATGAATCCTACTCTGTATCGAGGGATCATAGGGTCACTGCTATACCTCACTGCTAGCAGACCTGATATCTCCTATGTTGTTGGCTTATGCGCAAGGTATCAAGCCAATCCTAAGAAGACACACTTTGATACTGCTAAGCGAGTTGTGCGCTACTTGAAGTGCACAGAAGGCCTAGGAATTTGGTATCCTAGAGAAGATGGTCTTGCTCTGAGTGGATATTCGGATTCTGATTTTGGAGGATGCAAAATCGATAGGAAAAGCACGAGTGGCACGTGTCAATTTCTGGGACACAAGCTCATTAGCTGGTTCAGCAAAAAGCAGCACTCTGTTGCTACCTCCACCACTGAAGCAGAGTATGTGGCTGCTGCTAGCTGCTGTTCGCAAATTCTCTGGATAAGGCAACAATTGCAAGATTATGGGATCTCTCCCGTCTATGTGCCTATCTACTGCGACAACAACAGTGCCATGTGCATCATAAAGAATCCTGTCCACAACTCTAGGACCAAGCATATCGATATCCGTCATCACTTCATACGAGATCATCAGGAAAAGAAAGATATCGATGTTCGCTATATAATAGCGGATATATTCACAAAACCTCTTCCAGAAACCAGATTTAAAGAATTATGTATTAAACTGGGTCTTATGGAATTGGACAATGTTGTGGATGAATGAGATGTTAGTCTTATTCTTTCTGGATTTCTTGGATTTCATGAAGGAATCGTTAACTATTCTGAAGTGAAAATGCAAAGAATGCTAAGAAGACAACGGTTGCTGATCTTTCAGCAGACGTCATATTGGAGGCTAAAAACATAAAGTTGTGCATATTTCATACATCCTTTCATTTCATTTACTGAAAGATGTCATTACAAAGAAGGATGAGAAAATAGAAAAACAACAACACGCTTGCTATTCTAGGGAGAACGAGGCTTAAACGGGAAAAAGTCCGTATCCAGGAGGTTCGATCGTCCTTCTGCTATCCGAGGAAAGCTCTGCTCCAACAGCCAACTGAGCTGCATTCCATTCAGCAGAGGCACAGAAGGGTAATATTGGACACAGTCTCGAACATTGTCGAAGATGTATTTCGACCAATCGACCTCGACCTCATCATCAATGGCCATCATGATCTGCCATGTCTCTTTTGAGAAGGAAGTTTCATCAAGGCCTTCTCCCATCAACATGTTGTGAGCAATGCGGAAGAGCACCCAGTAAAGAGTTTGTAGATCGTATGCTGAAACAGAAAGGGAAAATCTGACAAAGGCGATCGTCTCCATTTCTGCCACGATGACCATTCTGGGGCTATTTCCATCACGCGATAGTTGAACACTGACCCAGAACCTCTGGGGAGGCCAAATCAACGAGAAAAGAAGTCTGGTGACCAACAGACTAGTTTGCCGCAGAAAGAACCATAGATAACTTCTCCCTCCACCAAGCAGTCCTCGATAAACTCTCGGAGAATATCACCTTGGAAACACCGTGGGGTGGCCGTGACAAATTGAGTCAATCCACTTCGATTGAGCTTTGACATAACAGTCTCTGCCACAATGTAATCGTTATCATACAGGGAATACAATCCAGATTCATGGAGAATCTGGTTACGGCGCAATTCCAGAGATTGACCTGGCGAATCCATTCTTTTGAAGATTTTTTTAGAGAAGCAAGAAAAAGGGGGAGTTCAGATAAGGTCACTTGTGGTGATAAGGATCGTCACAAGAAGGCTATTTATAAAGGGAAAAGTCATAACTCTTCACTTATGACAAGTTAAAGCCGTAATGAGAAGCAACGATGATTCATATCTCTGGGTATGAGACGATGAATACAGGAGAATCATCTTGAGAATCGATTCGATTCAGTCAAAGATAGTTAATAGTCATCTACTATATGTTGAATACACATACGGCTGCGACGAATTGACAGATGCCACGTCAGAAAAGTTAAGTGTTTCTTGAAAAAGTAACCGAAGCGTGAAGGGACACACGCATTGAAGGCCGTCGATCCATCTAACAGGAGTCCCCCAACTGCTAGATCTCGCATCTAAAGTATAGCAGTCTGCTAGATGTTTGAGAACATGGTCTCTGCTACGTATTCAGCAGAGTAAATAGCCCTGCTAAAAAATTCATCTGCTAGGACCTTAGCAGAAGTCCACTCAGCAGAGTTAATGTGGATTTTATTATGAGTTTTGTTTGATACAAGGTTATTATCAAGCAGACAATTGATATCAAGTTAGCATATACATGATTGCTCCGAATGAAATATAGATATCATTTTATATATTGGTTTACAAAAATATTTACATGAAAAGAGGGTACAACCACATCAGAAGGGTGGCAATGGCATAAATGGATAGAAATCTACCCCCCGAAGGTTCGAGGGACCTAGAGTGAGATCCTGAAATCTCCGCTCTAGCAGCCAACTTAATGGCATCCCGTAGGGGATATGAAGATGTGGGAACTGCTGGACACTTCGCCGCACCCTCTGAAAGACGAAGGCCGCCCAGTCGACCTCCGCCCGATCGTCAATCGCCATCATGGCTTTCCAGATCTCGCGAGAGAAAATCATATCATCAGGATTCTCTTCGACGATCATTCCACAGACGATTTCGAACAGGACCTTATACCGAGGTTCCAAGTGATATGCTGAGGGAGTTGGAGAGAAATCAAACTCTGGGGTTGCTCTCAATTTCATCCAGGACGTCCACTCAGGGGCTATCTCATTGTTGCGATAATCCATAACGGAAATCGGACCCCTTGGCAGGCCAAACTCCGATGCGAAGATGTCAGCCGTCCACCTTACTAATTGGTTCCTGAAGACACCAACTATGAAATCTCCAATAGGCTCACTCGATCGAATGAAATGCTGAAGATGTTCCCTGTGGAACGAATGGGGAGTGAGAGACACAAATCTGCCCACTCCACTGGCATGTAGACTTGACATAGTCATCTCTGCCACATGATATTCTGATTCATATTCTTCATATAAACCAGAATCACAAAGGATTCTGTGTCGCGGAACGAAGAGTGTATGGGCTGGTTCCATATTTTTTTCTTGGAGACAAGTTTTCTTTTGAATAAGAAAAAGAGAAGTGAAGGTAAAGATCGCAAGAAGATATATCACATTATCTCCAAATCATGCCATTTATAGAGATATTCTTGGCTACTGCTCATCTCGGAATTCGAACGGTCTCTTAAAGTAGAGGTCAAATCGGAAATGATTCCGCTCATGCATGAAATGATTTGGAAGGAAGTGGATCTTATAAGTTTGGCTGCTGAAGATTTCAATCAGGCGCGAGAGATTGCTTTCAATAATGAGGCGCATTTAATGTGCGCAGACGACGGCGATGAATTGGTTTGTGCCACGTCACCAGCACTCAAGTTCCGGAGAACGTGCACACTCACACGATCTAACTACCTACCCCAGCCGTTGATTGAAACTAAAATGGAAGCAATCCTCACCGTCTATTCCCTCTCGTATTCCGAATTCTCCTATACGCTAGTTAAATTTCAAATCTTCATCACTTTTCTGAAACCCTTCGCCTCTCATCCTTTCAAAACTCTCTCTCAAAAACCCTCAGCCTCACTAAAATTCCCAACCATGGCTTCAAACCAAAATTCTCCACCTTCTCCAAATCGAGAGTCAAACCGTTCTCTGAACATAGAATCATCGCCATCAGAAAACTCAGAAACACTCCAATTTCATCAACCCGCATTCATCTATCCATCCATTGCGAGTTCACCCCTGCATGTGCGACATGCACCCGGTTTTACTGGAATTGAGAAGAAGACATTGATGAGTCCATTCCCTACAGCAAATAAGTGCATCTAGCCAGACGAAAGAAATTATTCAATCACTTGGCAGAGCAGAGACGAGTGTCATAGATCATGAAAGACAGAATCCCGTACATGCCCCTCGCCATCAAGCACTTTCCCAAATGGATCTTAAATCTGATTGATTCCGAGTTACTGGTAAAGTATCTCTCTGCTGAACCTGATCAATTTCATCCGCATATGGTTTCTGAATTTTATGCTAGAGCTGTCATGAGTGATGATCAAAAGTCGTTTAAGACATGTGTGTATGGGATCATTGTGGAAGTAAACGCTGAATTACTATCTAGAACTTTTGGACTTAGAAATTATGGAGCCAAGATTTCTCAATATAAGGTGAATGATGTTGCTAAAATGGAAAGGCGTTGGAACTTTTGGAAAAAGACAGGAGAGAAAGGGCAAGCAAGTACGTTTAAGGTTGCCACTCCAATCAACACTTTGTCAGAGGAGTACAAACTGCTTGCAGAGATAGTGATAAAGATGCTCCAGTGCGATGCTGGTTCTTATTCGGAGCTTTCTGTTAAGAAATATGCCGTGATGATGGCATTGAATGACAATATTCAGGGAAATTGGGCTGAATTCATATTTGAGCGGTGGGCAGAGCATGCCAAGAAAAATGCACATATGGAGATAGATGGAACATTCTCTTCGAATGTGAACTTTGGGTTGAAGATTAGTAAATTCTTGGAGATATTGTTCACTAACACAGGAGTAGATCGTGGAGTAGCACCTCTTTCCACAGACTACATTCCAGTAACAAGAAAAGAGCCTAAGCCGGTCAATGCTAGAAATCCTCGAAAGCTGAAAGGGAAATCCAATGTGGACAAGGATAAACCAACCTCTCCTGAGGAACCTGATGAAGCGAGTCTAGCTGTCCAGATACTTCAATCCTCCATCCCGATGACAGAAGAAGAAATAGCATTGTTGAGAACGAATGCTGAAACAGAGCACTGTTTTAAAAATCTTGAAGAAATCGAGAAGTTAGGAAATCTTCATGTGGAGCAGATTAATGAGATTATGACCGAAAAAGAGGATGATCAAGTTCCCTTAGTTCTTGGAGCAATGGCCTTACCCATTCCATCAAAGAAGAGGTCAAATATCACTTCCCCTGAGAAGCAAGCAAGAAAGAAGACAAGGAGGAAATTGGTCCTAGCATCGGATAAGGAGGAATCCGAGGTTCCTGAGAAGGGAAAGAAGTCTGTTGAAGATAGAACAGAGAAGAGGATTGCAGATGATGACCATACTCCATTATCTTCTAGATGCTTAAAGGAGTGTTTGCAAGAAATCAAAGCAACCAAGAAAAAGAGAAAGGCTCAGTGAAAGGAACTTGAGAAGAAACAGTTCAAGAAGATGAGACAACAAATGATATTTGATGCTCGTGATCAGGAGTTTGAGAAAGTAAAGCAAGCGCATGAAGAACATGTGAATAAAAAGAAGTCTAGAAAATTGACAAAGGATTCTGCTGCAGAAGTGAACGCTGCTGAAAAGCCTGTGGATGAGGCTAGCAGAGCAGAAGAGGCTAGCAGAGCAGAAGAGGCTAGCAGAGCAGAAGAGATGTCAGCAGAACTAGTGAAGCAATCTGAGGCTGTAGAGAATACTGCAGATGGAGATACTATCACAGCAGAGGAAACCGCCGAACCTTCGGCAGACATGATGTTGAAGGATGCAAATGAAGATCCTGCTGCTGATCTTCATCGATTGGCAGAAGAGGCTGCGAAGAAAGGAAAGATGACAGCTCAATCAGCCGAGAAGCCAACTCTCAATCCTTCATCTGATAAGGAAATAGTTGCAGGAGATCCTGAAGGTTTCATTCCATCAGATAGCAGAAAAGATGGAGCAGTATTGAGTGGAGCTCGAAGTACTGACGAACAAGCCTTCTCAATCATCAATTCAGATACAACTGAAGAGAACCCAGAAAAGAGCCTATTAGCAGATCAACCGGAGCAGACAGTTCCAGACCATCCGGAGGAAACACACTTTGATGATCAATCTGCTACAGCCCTCTCAAGTGATAATCCGATAGAGGAGCAACCAGATGCTAGGGCACTCCAAGAACCACCGTTCGTTGGAGGGCATGATTCTCCTCCCACCAAACCTGAGTCCTCTTGCATTTATGAATCCGATTCTGATGAAGAATCTGAGGAAATATTCAATGCCAAATGCCTGAGGAAAGTATCATCTGGATCGGATACTTCTCTTCGCGTACCTCTCAATGGACTACCAGGACCTCGTTATCAGCTACGAAGAATTGGTCAGTGGTGTGCAAAGGTCTATCCTTAAGAATTGCCCAATTCAGATTTGGCACCTATGGTCGAGGAAATAGAACTCTTTGTTCATTCCGAAATAGACAGAGCCATTGAAGATTTATTCCACACTGAGTTGGATGAATCAACCCCAGAAGGACGTTTGATAACAGAGGAATTTCGGCGTTGGAAGAAGTTTGATTATATCATCTATCAATGTTTCGAAGAAAGGATGTTGATCATCGCAGCAAAGGGATTAAACTTCTGGAGGTGTGAAGAACGATGGTGTTTCGACTGAATCTATCAAGTTCCAGGAATGAAACAGTTCTCGGATAAACAAGTGATGTGCAGACTTCAAGCCATCCGAGAACACCAGTTTCTCACACCGACTAAAAGCTTACCCAAGTCCACCTTTGTACCTGATGGGTATTCTGATGCCAGAATTGAGCTGTCCAAACGTCAGGCAAGAGCTGCTGTAGATTACAGGAAACGCCAGTTGGAATATGAAGTTCAGCGAGCAGAGAGACTCAAGGCTCGAATAGCAGCAAAGGCTACTGAATGTGCAGCCCTCGAGATTGATTACAAGGATGTACAGTTGGTCAAATTCCTGGATGTTGATATTCAGAAAATAGTTAATGATACAAAGGAAGCTCAGACCCGAATTGCTCAGGAGAATGCACAAATTTAGGAGGCCGCTCATCGGATGGTAAATGAGGAAATATCTTATCAGGCATATGTAGATGTGGTTGTTACTCAAGTTCCGCACACACCTATTCCATCGAGCCAAGAACTCATTGCAACCACATCCTTCAATGCTACTCCAATAACCTCTCTGCAGATGCCCTTTCCAATGAATACCGATATGACTGAAGCCTTTACCTCTTATTTGCAAGTAACCATTGATGAGAAGGTGGCGGAAGCAACCACTCACTTGAGAAGAGAAATTGATGAGGTACGGGGAGATGTATCCCATGTACGATCAGAGGTAGCTGAAACCAAATTGGCCGTCTCTGAGAATAAGACAGGCCTGGAGGTTGTTCAAAAAGATTTAGCCGAAGCCAAGACAACCCTAACAGAGACCTTGGTGGCTTATGGTACCAATTTTTTGGCTGCAATCAAAGAGGGGGAAGAAAGAAGAAAGCCTGACCAAGAACGAAGAAGAAAGGAAGATGAGGAGCTAGCTGCAGCTAAGGAGGAGATAAGGCGAAAGGAGGAGGCAGCCAAAGAAGAGCTGAGAAGGAAAGAACAAGAACTTCAACTGCAGAAGATTGCAATGGAGCAGGAGAAGCTGGCTAAACGACTGGAGCGTGAGGCTACTGAGAGAGAAACAGGAGCAAATCTTCTTGAGACTTTCATGAAATTCACCATGGAGAGACTTGCTGATATTTAGAAGGGCAACTCATCGATTCCAGCGGACAAGCAAGCAGACAAGCCAGCACCCGGCTCATAGACGATAAGGTCTAATCTTTATCTTTATTCTTTCTTTCTGGATCCAATTTGTACTTGACACTGCTATATCATCTATAAAATTGGATCAGACTTAGACAAATTCTCTTTGTCCACCTCTGATTTTTGTTGGTGTGCTCTAGTTGATTTACACTCCTGGTGTATTCAACAAATTTGCATGTGGATATGGAGATTATGTTTTGGTTGGTGAATGTTTGCAAATTTTATGGGTGCTAGAATTCCTAGCATATTACCTTTGTGCAGCATTCATTTATACTTAATCGAGAAATACTTCCCAGCACTTGTTGAGGGGGAATTATATTGAAACCATATTTTTTTTGCTTGAACCTAGTTGGAAAAACTCTGTGTTAGATTGACAGGGTAGCATAGTTTTGTAAAACACAGACATTCTTCCACTCATGGTCAGCAAATGACAGTAAGCTTTGATCGCACCAAAAAGGGGGAAATTGTAGGGAAATTATTCCTAAAATCTCCCCTAGGATTTATTTGTAAAAGGTTTTGTTGGATCAAACCTTAGTAGTTGGTCGATCATTTGCTGAACTCTAGATAGTCTAGCATACTCTGTAAAGTCCTGTAGAGGTTTTATATTGAGTTGTAATAGACTAGTGTGCTAGAAGAATTCCTAGCAGTCACGGAGAAGATGATGCTTGCTAAAAGACATTGAACAGCAAAATGCTAAGATATTAGCATTCATCAATAATCAGCAAACGTCTAGAGAAGCGAGCTAACAAAGGATAAAAGAGTCTTCAGCTGCTAAACTCGTATCCTAGCAGAGCAATATACAGGATGCTGAAGTCTCATTGTCGTTCTGACAAAAAGCTCACACGAAGGACGAGACTTTCCCGAAGTAGTTAGGAAAGTACAAGTCAAAGACAAAAGCGACTGTCACAGACCAAACACTCTCGGATCAAGGAGCCGTTGAGTCTAACGGATATGGAGATTCAAAGTTTGAATCTCCATCTATAAAAGACAAGTCCGAAAGTGGAGACAACTACTGCTTCTATCACTACCGACATTCGCAAACTACACAAGTGTGAGAATCCTTTGACAAAGCGAACAAGTGAAAAGTAGTCAGTTGAGAGCTCGTGATAAAAAGTGCATTCAAAGCTTTCAACAACCTAGAGTGTCTTTTCATTGAATATCTGACACTTATCCTTGAAGATTCTTGAACTTCTGTTAAGAATCTTCAATCATTGGGATAACTTCCTTCCTAGGAAGATCCAACAATCACTCTTGAAAAGGATTGACTCTGACGAGCATTAGCCACACATTTATAGAGTTCAGGGGCAAATTATAAAAGCCTCAATAGCGAAGGACAAGTTTTACGAAGATGTGCCCTTGACTTGACCGGAGCTGTGATCGGAAAAGTGCAAAGTAACGGAGGATAGCTGTGTTGTGGCCGGTTCGAAAATTCGCCGCCTACCGCAAGTGTTGGCGAATCCTTGTACTGTTGTATACTTTTCTAGTGAAACACTTAGCATACTAGCTAAGGAGTGGACGTAGATCTATTTGGATCGAACCACTATAAAATCTTGTGTTCATTTACTGCTTTATTACTTACTGTTCAAAGTTGATTTGAAACCTAGCAACAGAGTTGCTAGCGTATATCTGCAAACTAACTTAAATCATAACTTGAGCTAAGAAACTTTTTGTAAACAACGATAAGTGTAAGTGACGTATATTTATTCCGCTGCATTTCGTGTTAAGTTTTAATCACGACGACTCTGATATTTAAGGACCAACAGTACCACTCAATCCTTATCACTCGTTCCCGAACTTAATCAGCCTGCAGGACTTTGGCACGATGAATGTTATTGAGCTCCTCAGGGAATGTCCCCATCCTATTACTCGGATATGGTTATCTAAACCCAATCTCAGGCGGTACTACACGAACTGTTGTTACCCAAGATGCGGATATACGAGCACGATAGTCAGGCTCTCCACCATGGCAAGTCAAAGCAACAGTCAACCCGTGCAAACCCCTGAACCTTCATTAGGGTTTGGACACAATCAATATCGAGATCTTGTATTCGCTGATGTCAGACAGACGAATTCATCTCACTGCAGTCCATCAATACGCCACCCCTGTGTACCAGCATGTCAAGTAACCAAGACAGACTACTTATTATGACAATGTCGCAGCCATCCGCACAGACGTATCCTTATACGTTGTCTCAGCTGTGATCAGGTTTATGTCTCAGTAGGTCAAGTGATCATACTGTCTTCTGCGATCTACAACACGCCGTATGATCGTCCCTATCGGTGAGACAAGAGGATACCATTGTTACATACATGTAAGATTATTTAACAGATAGGAGAAATAAACCGTCGTATACTTATTATAATAAATGCTTTCAGTATACAAAACCCATCATCACCTCCCTTCCGTTCCTGTTGGCATAGTTTCGATAATTAACATAGGAATGTGTGGTAGTGTGTCGAGCCATCACTGTCTTTTAAAAATGTTTTAGTGTAGACTCTGGCCTCAAGTAGGTGTTCCTTCTACTTGGAGTGTATGCTGTCTTCCTTGCAACCTTAGTAGATTGCTTGGCCTCGCTAGATGGTATGGACCTTCCTAGCAGATGGAACAGTCTGCTGGGTTACATACATAGACTTTGCTGGCCTTTTCTCAGCAGATTGATAGTTTAATTTTTGCTGAGCAGTCAGCTGAGGGATATTAGTCTGCCAGCATTTCTGCTGATCAATTGACTTGAAGTTTTCCCTCTTGTCTTTCCTAGCGGTCTGCTGAATCTTCCTAGTAGCTGGGACAAAAACAATTTTCTTTGACTTACTTGATTCAACGACGTAAGATTTTTCACCATCAAAACCTATTCCAGCAAAGTTCTTTGAACTTCTTTGGACACTTAGAATATCATCTAAATCTCTCGTGCTTTTTGAAAATTTGAACTGACATGCGTTTAGCACTGAGTGATTACTCTTCAAAGTTTCATTTTCCTATATTAAAGTACTATAACTATCACTTAAGAAGGAGAATTCGGTCTTTAACTTTAAAAGTTCCTCGTCTGCTGACCTAGATTTATCAATCTCATTGGTCAAAATTGAAAGCTGAGACTTCAGAGAGGAATTTTCTTTTACTAGAATATCATTTAATGCATGAACTTTTGAAAACTCTTTTAGCAAATATTCCACAGTAATCTCATCTGATTCTGAGTAACACGAATCAGCAGTGTCATACATATTATCAGAAGTTGAAGCAATTGACAGAATAGTGTTTGTTACCTGGTTTCTTGAAGCTGATTCTTCTACCTTTTCTTCATTGATGTCTGCCATGAACACCATTAAAACATCCTCTTCAACTTCTGATGAGTAGTTTTCGTCGTCATAATCTGGGATGTCTGGTAGTTTGTCCTTGTCAGCAATGCTTTGGTGACTGCCTTCGATGCACGTCTTTCGAACAACTTCTTTAGTCTTTCCCTTTCTTCTGGATCTACCTTTGGGCATTCGAACTTTAGGTGATTTGGGGAATTGCACTCGTAACATGTTCTTGGTGCTCTCTTGCTATTCTTGTTGTATGTTGGTTGAGTCTGCTGGAAGTCTTCCTTTTTTCCTTTTGCTTTCAGCAACAACATTTGAAGTTTCTTCATTTGTTCCTCCAACTCGCTCACGGAGAATTCATCTTCTTTGAAGTGAGATCCGCAAATGGAAGGAATCTCCTTTGTCGAGCTATGCTGAGCAGGTCGGTCTGAATGGAATGGCTTCTTTGTTTTTCACTTTTGTCCATCTTTGTTCACAAAGAATGCCGCACCTTCCATCGGTTCTTCAATGTTGACTGCAGCACGAACAATCTCATTCTTGTTGATCTGAGCGATATCCCATTCATGAGCTTCCAGTTGAGCAAAACACATAATTGGTGCTAATCTTCAACATATCCTTATCCTTTAGACTGGTTACTTCGACGAACCAATCCTCTATAGGTAGTCTTGAGAGAATCTTTGAATTCATGTCAAGAAGTTCGTACGTTATCCCCGACTTTTTTAACTCAGGAACAATATTGTTGAATCTTGCCTCCATGTTCTTGATAGTTTCACCTGGAATCAAATAGAAAGATTCATACCTGTCAACCCATTGTTGTAGCTTGTTTCTCTTCATCTGATCCGATTTTTTGTCCAAAGTGCTAAGAAAATCCCACATTTCTTTAGCACTATCGTACTCCAACACTTTAGCCATTAGAGTAGGTGACAAAGCACATAATATTAGATCCATGGGGACGTAATTTAGTTGATCACGAGCTCGTTCTTCTTGAGTCCATTGTTCAAGTGTCTTATCCACCATTACGTCTGGTCTTGTTACGTCCTCTCCGACCCTTGTCTTCACCTTCTGGATCTTGATGGGTCCAACTTCGATCACTCGTCTCATCTCAGGATGCACATTCATCAGTGTGATCATCGACCTCTTTTTCCAGGTAGAATAGGTGTCTGGAGTGAACTTCGGAAGCTTTGCGTTGTGCGCCATTTTCTTGAACCTGAGCTAAACACAGAAACGCAGATATGCAAGGAAAACCTGGATCTGGTCCTTGGCGACTCAGAAGCAGCTAGTCTGTAAAGACCAACCACTCTGATACCACTTGTTGGTCCCCGATCAGAGTAATTTTTATATGCAGCAGAAGTATTAAATTTATCTTGCACGTTTCTTGCTAAGGTCTCAACTTAGCAAGTGTTTATCTAAATGTTTTAGCTCGTGTATTCCTTAGATTGATTGCAGTTTATACTTCAACACTTGGTGTGTTGAGTGTCAAATAATCTAACTACAAACAAATAGCGTAATAAAATAGTAAACGACACAAGGATTTTTATATTGGTTCGAACTATTGTTCTACGTCCATTCTCTAGTCCTCTGACTGAAAATTCACTAGAAGAATGAGTAGAAGGTCAGGCCTGATCTCTAACGTTGAGCAACTCCTCCGTCTGGTCAGCGCGCACCTTTAAGCACCTCGATCTCCAATCTTCAACCGGTGTTGCTCCTTAGAGTGAGGAAAACCTCCCTTCTCCTTGGACGTTGACTGCTGGGAGTTTTATAGTTCTTCCCGGAACCTATCCTTGTGTTAGCATTGCCTGTACGAATCACTCTTGCACCGCAATAATGACTGCTAGATTCTTTCTGGATTAGAAGGAATCCCAATGTTACCTTTTGAAGATAAACTTCATAGGTCTTCGAGCTTCTATTATGAAAGCATGTGAAAAGCTTCAATAAAGAACTTAGCTCAGTCGTGTTCGCGTGATATAGAGAATGAGTTTGATCTCTTTTGATGTCTCTTGTATGTATAAAATCGCGAACCTTTGAATCAAATAAGGATAATACCTATTTATAGGTGATGATTCAAACGACTGTTTGAATCTTATCCGTTAGACTCAAAGGGAATGCTCGCCTATCTGCATGCTTCCTTTCTCTGCGGTGGACAGAAACTCTTCAACTCTCCTCGTCTCTGATTGGCGTAGCATATGTCTTTAGCCGTCTCTTGTCAGAACGGATCCTTTTTAGGTCTGAACCCTTCTTCTTCATGATGATTGTTCCCTCCTCTTGATTGTTTGGTTCTTCTTGTAATTTGTAATCCGTCTGATATTTGGCTTTGTAACTTCTTGATTGTTGATAGTCATTTGCTGGCTACTGATGTGCGTCGGATGTCTCCGTAGTTTGCTGGAGTTCCTTCTTCAGCATCATTGTCGCTTCCTTCGCATTGCTAGCCTTTCTTTTCTCTTTAGCAATCTTCAGCAATTAGGCAAGTTTGCTGACTCCTTCAGCAAACTAGATTCTCTCAATTTTTTAATCTATTACTACTCAAGTATGAATTCCTATACATGACTTTTTACAATTAACTCGATACCGAGTTGCTATAGCTTTGATCCACCAAAACATATCAAACTATGATTATATGAATTGGTTTACAATAGAGGGGTCTAACAATATTCCTAACATCATCTCTATTAACTATCAACAAAACATCTTATTATTCACTAAAATTTCGGTGATTTATAATTTTATCATTTTTACAAATTTCGTAATTAGTATAATTTAATTTATATAATAACATCATAAGGTAGTAATGTATAGTAATAATATTAATAAATTTATAAGATAGAATAATATAACATTAATAAATTTATTAATTATTTAGATGATTTTATATGTAATCTTCTATAATTTATATAAATCCGGTACTAGTTAATTATTTTTTATAATCTAATATACTGACTTATATATAATATGTACTACATCGAACAAATAGCAACCCACCAATATAATTATAGAAAAATGATCTATAAAATTATAGCTATAATTATCACAAAATATCAAATGTTTTGTTTTCAATTCTCATATTCATCTATATTTTAAAATTATTAAGTTACAAATGCAATACTATTTAATAATTCTAATTTAGTAAAATAACCGACAAAAGATTAACTTTAAAATGTGAATACATCAGTTTGATTTTTTTATTTAATTTAAATAATTTTTTATTTTAAAATACATAAAATACGGGCATATTAGTTTGACTTTTTTATTTTACTTAAATTAGTATTAGTATTATTTATATGTTAAGAAACTATAAAACTTGGGTACTGTTGAGGTTCGATTTATGATGAAATAAGGACCATTGAAACTTAGGAAAGATAAGAGAAAAACTGCTAAAGAACAATGAAATAATGTAATTTTATTATGAAGAATGAGCGTGAATCTTAAGATTTGTAGAAAACAAGCGTAATAGAGGTAAAAAACGTACTAAAAATGATCTATCGGCTCCTCTTTTATAGTTCAAGAGGAGTCGTTACAACCCTAGAAGATTTAGGAGGTGGTTCTGATTTTCCCAGAGGTCGTGACTGGAGGTTGGCAGTTGCGTCCTTTTTGGAGATTGTTCAGCTAGGGTCCTCAGCGGTCCTCCGAATTATCTTCGGTCGGACCCTTATCTGTTTGACCTGTCCCCAGTGGGTTGTGTAGTGAACTTAGGGTTAGTTCCTATTTCTTCGGAAGTGATTACTGGAGGTTGGCGGTAGCATCTTTTTCGGAGGTTGTTGGGCTAGGGTTCCTCAACGGTCCTCCAAATTATCCGCGGTTGGATCCTTATTCGTTTGGCTTCTCCCCAGTAGGGGATGCGAGGAACCTGTGGGTAGTTCCGATTCCTTTGTTGCCATCAATGTTATTGTTGTTATTTTTTAATTATTGTTGTTATTTTTAAATTATTATAATTAAAGATTTTTAAATATTGAAAAAAAAGCCCAATAGAAGACGCAGAATTCTGCATCTTCTATAAACATATAGAAGACGCGGAATCATGCGTCGTCTATATGCTAATAGAAGACGCAAAATTCCACGTCTTCTATATGTTTATAGAAGTCGTGGAATTCTGCGCCTTCTATTAGCGAATTTTCATATACTACACATATATAGAAGATGCGAAATCCACTAATAGAAGACGCGGAATCCGCGTCTTCTATTGCCTTTTTTCTTGCAGTGTAAGTTCACTACTTAAAATAAATTCGATTACAATACTTACTAACCAACCTAAACGACACTAGGTAATACTTGTTCAAGTTTATTTCTAATCTTGTGTGTACCTTACCAAATGTATAATATTGTGAAAATAAAAAACACTGAAATGTTAATGTGGTTCCCAAGTTTATCAAAAGTGTGTTAGTGTTAAAGATACTTGAAAGTTTAACACGTAAACACAAAATAAAGTATGCAACGAATTCAAAAATATGTTCTGGGATTTATTGTTAAATCCCAGAGTGCCTCATGTGAAAGTGATTTTACTAAAATAAAATAGAGTTTTACAAAGGAAATCAAAGCACATAAAATACACAAATTACTTCTCAGTTCACTCCTTTAAATAAATTCGATTACAATACTTACTAACCAACCTAAACGACACCAAGCAATACTTCTTCAATCGTTAGATTCACTCTTTAGAGATCGCCTCTATGCCGGTATGGTGGTCTTCGAATAGTATGGAATAGTAAGGGTGAATGACAAAGACTTTGAAGAATTTCTCGCTAGATATGGAATAAATTCAGTTGCTCGATGTTCTTTCTTGCTTCAATCTTCCTTTAATTCATGTCTTGGAGTGCACGTACGCCCATCCCGCCCTTGCAATTGTGGGTATGTTCTCCTTCCACGTCCACTTGCTCATTTGTACAAAAATAGAAGCTAAAAAAACTCACGTGGGTGGTTTATACATCGTGGAGGCGCCTCTCCTTTGTTTTTTTACCTAGAAATAATAGTAAATATAATTATATATGGTTAGGAATAATAATATGCACGATCCCTAATGAATAGGATCTGATAAAAAATTGAAATTAAGGTTGAGAAGCTCGTCCCTAAAAAATAGGAAACAATTGTAACCAACTCCTATCAAACATCGAACTATAACATTAACATGTTTGTGTTAGACTTCGATATTAAACATAGAAATATTTAACATCCGAAGTCTTTGACACTATCAATTCTGATTTTTAAAAATAAAAAGAATTAAAAAGTTGCAAATTATAGAGTAGTTTTGAATTTTCTTCCATAAGATCCAACAAGGCTTCAAATGGTATAAGCAGCTGTATTAATTTACTTTCTCCGTCCCACTTAAATTGTCTACCTTTTCTTTTTCATCCGTCCCATTTAATTGTCCACTTACCTAAAATAAAAAGTTAAGACATACTCACTAATAAAATACTAATTTTCTCTATCTCTACTCGCACTGGTTATTGTGACGAACCCTTTGGAGACAATTCAACTGGAACGGATGTAGTAATTTATAACATAATATATAATGCTTATAAATGTTGGTCTAGGATATCCGACTCTGAGTCTCGTAACGAAGCCACCGCTCTTCGGGGACTAACAATTTCGTATTGGTATGATATTCTCCGTTTTGGGCCATAGCTCTTACGATTTTGTTCTTGGAACACCAGTCACACCACTTTGCAAAAGACCTCATACTAATGAAATTTGTTGGATTATTTTATATAAGACAACGTATACCACCAATGTGGGACATGGGTTGCAACCCAACAACAAAATGGCATATATTACAATAAATGATATTATATATTTTTTTTGGTTAAAACATTGTATATTAGAAGACTTTATGTTAAAATTTATTTTATTTACTAAAAAATTTAAAAAATATTCAAGCATATCTTTTGCTTTTGCTTGCGTGATTAGGAGATGGAGAGATTTAAAAAAGTTTTAAGCAAAAGATTTATTTTATTTACTAAAATATTTAAAAACATTCAAGCATATATATATATATATATATATATAGGAAAATTATGAAAAATATCCTATGGTATTAATCAACTATGAAAAATATCCTAATATTTGTTTTTTTTTAATTATACCCTAATATTTCATTTCGTCCACTAAAAATACCCTCAACTATGAAAAATATCATAAAATTTCTCATATCACTTAATTATAACATGATGTTTGATTCTGTCAATTAAAAATACCCTACATCGCTAACAGTGTTAAAACTCTGATGAATCATACGTTAATCTTAATACAATATATGCCACATATACACAAAAAGGACATGTCACGCATTATTTAATATATGATTCATCAAAATTTTAACACCATTAACGATTGAGGGGTATTTTTAATTGACAAAATGAAATATTAGAGTATAATTTAGGGAAATAGAAACATTAGGGTATTTTTCATAGTTGACCATACTTTAGGATATTTTTCATAGTTTTCCATATAGGGGTGTGTCAATTTCACAAATAGAGGTGTAATCGATCCGAGTCGAGTCGAGTAGTGTCGTGCTCAAGTTTGACTCGTTTAGTTTCGAGTCGAGCTTTGAGCTTTTTAATCGAATACTTTGATGTTCACGAACGTTATCGAGCTTTTATCGAGCCTAAACGAACTTTCTAAATTTAGAATATATTTAAGATTTTCATTATTATTTTGAAGAAAATGTTATTTATTGCAAAAAAAAAAAATATCATATTCATGCTCATATTCTAAATATTTTTCATTATTAGATAGATTTATCATTATTGTTACTCTTAAATCATGAAAATATTATTTTCATAAAAGTAATTATTTTATATTTCTTACTAATTTTAGCTAACGAGCCTGCTCACGAGCTTACGAGTCGAATACTATGATGCTCAAGTTTGGTTCATTTAATAAACGAGCTTTACTAAATGAACTCGAACGAGCTTTTATCGAGTCGAGATTCGAGTAGCTCACGAACAGTTTGATTCATTTACACCCCTTTTCACAAGTGGTCCCTTGGATGGGAGAAGAGAATGAATCTAGTCCATCAAATTAGGTCTTTGGACGGTTAAGATCATTTTTTGAGCGAAAATAAAAAGTTGCATCGACGTGTTAATAATAGTTGCAGAGTAAGGGCATTAATGGCAAAAAAAAATCACAACTACCCTGAATTAAATTCGAATCTTTGATTTTCGCGCACCTTTTTTATTGGTGCAATTTTGCTTCCAAAATTATCGTGTAGAAACTGCATAACCACAATAATCCTAAAAACCTCACTCCGAATCCCCGAGGCAGGAAAGAAAATGGGAGTGTATTGGATCTGATTCATGTTGTGTCGCTGATGAACTTGTTTATCATGGTAGTTGGGACTGGGAGCATGGATTCCTTCACAGGCATGTTTACGAATGGAAAGTTTGAGGAGGGGAAGAAGATGAAGAAGAAGATTGTGTAAGAGATCATGGAAAGTGTGGTTATTGAAGCCATCAGCTTCCTGTTTTTGCCAAGCAGTTTGATGGATTCCTTCATAATTGCGATGAAAGCCATAGCGGTTCAATTCATTCACAAAGCTTTTGCATCAACTATTACTATTATATATTAGTAGGGACTCAATTTTTTCTGGGTTTCTTGTTTTAGGACTAAGGCCAAGTTGGTTTGAAATATATGTAGCTAATTTCCTAGGTTAATTTGGCCAAGTCAAGAGAAAACCTCACTCTAAAACTGCATTCGATATTTCGTTCGTGGCTTGATTCGATATGTCTGGTTTTTAAGTGATTTAAATCTTAAAATCCTTGTGATTATTATACTGCTACAGTACAATAGTATATAATGCATATTTACAGGCTTACATAATGCATATTTAGAGGCTTATATAATGCATATTTGCATGTTTATATATTTTCAGATGTAAGTTGCATTATTAAGCTTGTAAATATGCATTATCTACATATGCATAGTTGCAGTATCTTATTTTTACTACGATTATCTTATTCTAAATATATGCAATAGTGATTTCGTTTGAAAGATAATTAAATTATCTTTAATTTGATATACAGTAATTTAAAAAATAATTTAAGTTGAGTGAGATATGATTAATTCAAGTTTTATGAGGAAATTAGAGGAGAGATAATATGTTGAAGAAAAAAATACATGAGTTTGAGATGAAAGAGAATATGAGATTTTTTTGAGGTCCCCCATGTTTAACTTACCTAAATATCCTTATTACAAAAAATTAATTCATAAATTAAGTAAAAAAATAAATAGAAATATTAAATCTGAACCACTTATTTCATCAAATCAAAGGCCATGATTTATTCTCTTCTCTCATCTAAGGAGGACTTGTGATAAAATCATTCCTCTTTCCATATATGTGTATATATATATATATATATAGGTGTAATCATATCACAAGTCCTTCTTAGATGGGAGAAGAGAATAAATCATGACCTTTGATTTGATAAAATAGGTGGTCCAGATTTAATATCTCTATTTATTTTGTTACTTAATTTATGAATTAATTTATTGTAATAAGGGTATTTAGGTAAGTTAAACATGGGGGGACCACAAAAAAATCTCATATTCTCTTTTCATTTGAAACTCACGTATTTCTCTCTTCAACATATTATCTCTCCTCTAATTTCCTAATAGAATTTGAATTAATCATAGCTCATTCAATTTAAATTATTTTTTAACTTACTGTATATCAAATTAAAGATAATTTAATTATCTTTCAAACGAAATCACTATTGCATATGTTTCGAAAAAGATAATTGTAGTAAAAATAAGATACTGCAACTATGCATATGTAGATAATGCATATCTACAAGCTTAATAATGCAACTTATATCTGAAAATATATAAACATGAAAATATGCATTATCTAAGCCTGTAAATATGCATTATATAAGCCTGTAAATATGCATTATATACCCAGTTGTAGTATAATAATCACAACAAAAACGTTTCTCTGAACTTTTTCATTATTATACATATGCATACATATTTTCGCTCTTGCTGCCCCGATCTTCTTCAATCTCTCACATCTAAATCGCGTTTTGTGTTTTTTCTTTTCAATGAAGTGAAATTTCTGGAAGGAGAAAAAGATTTTACTTGTCATTTGTTGTATCAATTTCCTTGATTCTATTTTTCTGATTATTGCCGATTGTGGGGGAAGAAGTGGACTGTGGTGATGGTGGAGAGGTGGCATCAGCTGCGGCCAGTCCACCTATCGAGAATCCTGAAACTGCTGCTTGAAGAAGGGCTCAACGTTATTCAGGGTAGTTGTTATTTTTTTTTTTGCCAATATTACCCTTAATTTGCAAGTTTTTTATTCTACCGAATGCAGCTTTTAAAATCCGGCCCCAAACTGATCTTAACCGTCCAAATCATGTTTTTAATGTCCCAGATTCATTCTCATCTCCCATCTAAGGGGGTACTTGTCACTTTAACGCACCCCTATATATATATATATAGAGTTGTGTTCATTTCTGAACTAAGTACTGTGAATGAACAATGAACTAAATAATAACCATAGATTTAATTAATCCAGCGGTTAATATGATGACACGTGTCAAATAAAATATCTTGTTTAATATAATTGAAGGGTATTATAGGTATTGTAGTATTTTTTATATTAGGTAGTTTCATATACACGGTAGTTTCCTAAATTCATGCCTAATTTTTTGGGATTTAATTTATTTAGTTTCTTTTAGGGTTCAATTAATTTGTTAATTGACCCTCTCCTTCACGATCGTCCACCCTCTCCCTCATGATCGTCCACCCTCTCCCTCACCATCGTCCGGCCACCAGCCATGGCTCTCCCCTCTCGTCTTCTCCCCTTCTCTCCCATCTCCACCGCCGCCTTCAAAGTCTGCCGTAGCAGTCACCGGCGCGAATCCAGAAATCCGCCACAGCACATCCGCGATTCACAACCGTTAAGCCGCGGTCGTTCAGAAACAAGCCTCTTCACAGACTCCAGCGCAGGCGCCGAAAGAAATCGCTGCACGGCGCAAGCTGCGAACCCACCACCCGTCGCCAATCGCACGCACGCACGCCGCCCAGTCGGAAATGCGCAGATCTGCGACGGGTACTGCGATATGGAGACATGGGACCGAATAAGAAAACTGCAGTGGGCTCTTCATCTACAGGTTCTACTCTGGTCGAATTGATGTTTTAATGCATTATTTGCGAATCAAATTATTGATATTTATGTTTTGAGTCTGGAAAGAAATTTATGTTTTTGAGTCTGGAAAAAAATTCAGATCAAAGGTGTTGTGGATGTTTCTGAAAGTATTTTTGATAGCTCTGCTTTCAAGGAATTCTCAGCAATGATGAATGCATATGTCCAAAAAATTCCATTCTTCAACTGGGAGAATATTGAAACTGTAAGTCCTCATACATGTCACTGTTGTTTGTCATTTTTCTTTACAGTACATATCATTAAAATTAGCTGGTAATGTCATTTAATTTCACCATTGGCGAATGACAGGTAAATTTCCCTATTTTTGATAAAGAAAAGTGGTACATGGTTGCAATTACCTTGAAGCCAAAGAAGATTTCAATGATAGATTACGAATACGATGATACAGGAGCAAATGATATTGGTGCATACCACAATAAACAGATTTCAGATTGTTGTAGCAATTGTTGTAGCAATTCAAAATTTGAATATCATTTTATTTATGTAAAAGTATCATTAAAAAGCATTATCTGTATCATTTTATCAGATTCGAACTTAAACATAGCATTTTTTTGATGTACATGATTTCATAATAGATGAAGGAAAAAAGTAATTAAAACAATTCTTGTATAAATTCAGAATTTGAAATATCATTTTCTTTCTGCAAAAGTATCATTAAACAACATTATCCGTATCATTTTTTCAGAATTGAAGTTAGAAAAATAGCAAAAATTAATATCATTTTAATGTTGACTTTATGTCATGTTATTAATACCTTGTATGTCCTCCATGGTCGTTCGTACAAAAATGGCGCAAATGGACGTTCGTAAAACAAGAAAAAAAAGAAGGAATATAGGAACGTATTCAGAGACGGAAGTAATTTGGAATTTTTTTTTTTCTAGATCGTGGGTTGATCCTAATTGGTAACTGTCCCCATAAATTTCGACTTTCAGTTTTTAATGGTGCAGTTTTTTTTTTTTTTTTTCCGTTTATGCCCTTTAAATGACAAAAACTAGCCTATTTAATGATATACGGCAACAGTAAATCTGGTACGTAGATGTAAAAAATGGATGGCCAGATTTAGTTCTCTGTTCATTCACAGACACTTGTTCAGCCTAGATCACACCCCTATATATATATATATATATATATATATATATATATAGAGAGAGAGAGAGAGAGAGGAGGGATCGTGTAAAAAAAATCTCCCTGTGAGAAAAAAGAATGAATCGTGTCCATCAGATCTAAAAAAATCAATGATTGATATTGAATCAAGCAACAACTAAAACACAATCAAGCAACAAAATAATCAAGCAACTTTCTCACTTTCTCACGTTAAGAGTTTTCTCAATGGATCCGCTCCCTATATATATATAATACTCCCTCCGTCCCACCTCAATTGTCCCATTACTTAAAAAGACAACTTTTTCACACTCAACAATAAAATATTAATTCCACTCAACTTACTTTACACTCACACTCCTTGGTTATTGTACCCGGTCAACCCGGGACAATTCAGCCGGGACGGAGGGAGTATATATATATAGGGAGCGGATCAGGCAAGAAAAAATTCCATGTGAGAAAAATGAAAGAACCATATTCATCAGATCTTAATAAATCAATTGTTGATATAAAATCAAGCAACAAGTCAAACACAATCAAGCAACACAATAATCAAACAACAACTAAAACACAATCAAACAATTGCTTGATTGTGTTTTAGTTGTTGCTTGATTGCATATGAACCATTGATTTATTTAGATCTAATGGATAAGATTTATTCTTTTTTCTCACCGGAGGATTTTTTCTCACATAATTCCACCTCTATATATATATATTTATATATATATATATATATTTACATAAACAGATAAGCTTGAAGCTCCATGAGTTTTGTTCTAACTTAACAAAAACAAATTATATCATATATTGATAGCTTCCACAGAGAGTTGTATTTCCAAAATACAGCAGTCATTAACAAATAAGCTTTCGTTATAGCCTCCAATTACCAAAATTCATGGAACCCCCAAGCACTTTACCCAAAGTGTAAACCACCGTGACACTGCAACATAAAAAACGTAGACTCCTTACAATTAAACTGATGTCCATTTAAGTTGCAACTTATTAACCTCCCTTGGAGTGGTTCTCATTCTGGAGCATGTTTCTAATGACAAAAATTATATAATTCTCAATTCAGATCTAATTAAAAAATTTATGATTTTTCAGTTCTTAAATTAAAATTTTTTGTAATCTTTCAATTCTTGAAACGATAATTAAACTATGTTTCAAGTACTAAATTGATAATACTCTTATTTTATAATAATTTATATAGAACAATGTAATGAATGCAAGAAACTAGTTTCATAAACATAATACCGTAAGAACAAACGGAAGATTACGTTGTGGTGAGTTCCCACGACGTTAGTAAGAAAAACATGTGGATTTGAGTTTGATAGACAAAACAGTATAGCTAAATAAACATTTGATTACTCTGATTTTAGTGCCTCCTGAGTAGCTTCCACTGAGAGATCTATTTCCACATTGCAGAAATCATCAACAAAAAAGCCATTGTTTGGATCCTTAAAATCTCCAATAGCCATAAAATTACGAAACCCCCAATCTGACTCATGAGATGTGAACCAGTGGGTTGCTGCAGCAGCAAGCAAAATAATTCAGATTCTTCGCAAATAAATAAAAGGCTCAAATATGTTAAAATATGAATATCAACCTTTCTTGGAGTAGTTATTCTGATGGCGGAGTATGTTTCTGACGATAAACAAGCAGGTTGCCTTGACTTTTTTATGCACACCAAAACTGTTCGAATCAATACACTCCAGAAAGATGGAGATATATTGGCCTTCAGCCTCCGAAAGACCATTAGGATGCAGCTTAACCTTCCTAATTCAGTTTACAAAGATATCATCAAGCATCAAAGGAAAGAGATATTTAAGTGAAGGCAATAAGATTCCGACAGAATGGGTACGTACCATCTGTATCCTCCAGCAATGAAATCTTGAGAGTTCCAAACATTTTGTTGTTTGGAGAAATCCAATATCTTCCATTCACGCTTGTAAGGATCTGTAGGAGTAAGCACACACACATTCTGAACGACTCGCTGGTTTTTAGTGACAAAAACCTCAGCCCCAAACACGCAGTTGTCATTGAAAAGGTATCCATTTGATGGCTCTGTAAAACTTGTCTTAGCCATCAACTTGGTAATTCCCCATTCCGAGTTTATAGCATGAAAGCGCCGTACTTTTCCTGATCAGGTTTCAAACAAGTATATATACTTACATACAAAACTTAAAGAATGGGCTAATAAAGATATTCAATGTGTATATGTATATGTACCTCGAAAACAAAGATAATTATCTGAGAGGTGATTGTAGAGAAAGATGTTGACGAAGGCATTGAACTCCCAGCTTGCAGGTAGAGAAGCAGTTCCAACCATGGATAAGCGAACAGAAATATAGTCGGAATGTTTTGCTTCGTCTTCTCCAGCAGGATAGATTATGAGTTTCCTGTCACGTCCACACATAATTTAAAAAACCACTGGACAAGTTTATTTTGCACTTAAATCTAAAGGTACTTAAACTTTTGAAATTTGAACATGTTAAAATTTACAATTTGGTATTGTGGTTTGAAAGCAAAGACTTAGATGTTGATGAAAGGTATCTCATTTCACAATAAACGTATTTCAAGACTCTTCATTCCCAACAAGTTCCAGACAAATGTAATCAACAAAAATAAATATCATGTTGGCGCAAATAGTGAAAGCCTTTTATTTTACTTTGATTAAAAAGTAATTTCCCCCCCCCCCCAAAGATATCTTGGGATATAATTTTAAATAAATGCAATATATTTTAAAAAATAGTATCATTATCTACCTAACTGAAAAAAACAGATGATAAGCCTCATTGCTCAAGTCCATTTTTTATAAGGATCTTGCAATCAAACAGGTGTATGTGAGACAAAAACGAAACAGAAACGCTAGCATAATAATCCTAGGATAATCTGCAGCCCATAATTCGCCATTATGAGTTTGTCAATCTGACCCTCAGCACAAGCAGCTGCATGCGATTCACAAGATAAGTTTTACAAAAATTACAAATAATTCAGCACCTAAAATATTCGACAAAGAAATGAAATTAAGGAAGGGTTTTGGTCAGAAACTCGGGAATCAAAGTACAAATCTTGAAATTCACATACCATTTGTATTCTCCCGCATCAAATTCCATTGATTCTATTTTCGAAATCCCTTGCTTCGACAGCAACGAAAATGATTTGATTGTAATCAGACAGTGTGCTGGTGAAGCATCTCTTGTTTCCATAGTAAATTCTGTTCAGTTTCCAAAAAAAAGGTATTAAACGCAAAGGGAAATCAAGTTAGACAGGGTAAATTCTGCAGACTACTGAACAATTCTAGGCAGTTGATCGGATAAATACATAACAAAATCACAAATACACAGACAAAAGAATGTTTTAATCTAAGAATTCAAGAAGAAGAAAGGAAGGCAGAGAAGGAGAAGCGGAGAACATTATAATAAAAAAAAAAGGAAATTCTGATAATAAAAAATAAAAATAAAAAATAGGCTTAAATGAAATATTTGCAAAAATATATGTGTTTGAGACGACTCAGATGAGTTGATATTCGCTAATCACCCTGATCATCGTCTGGAATTTGAAGCGAAGTCATTGTTTTCGACTTATAGGAAACATAAATGATAGATGCTTCATTAATTTATAGGATACATATATGTTAAATGCTTGAGGAAGACGCAGAGTCTGAGAGGCGATTATTGTTTGAATATTTATTTATGGGCTCCATATTCGAAAAAATTACCAAAATGACCACAACCTTAGACATGTAGACAAACCTGAAAAAGCCCTAGCATGTGGACAAAATTAACCATTTCAAATGTGTCAGACTCGAACCTTGCAAGAATTATGAATATTTTATTGGTTCGAATTTGACACATTCGAACCACTTTCTTTAAAACATTATATTGTTTTTATTATGTTAAAATATTAATTTTTATATTTTAAACATTTTACCTAATTTTTTCTTCATGCGCGAATGAATGATTCATAATAATAATTATTCTACTAAAATCAAACTAAAATACATGAAATTGAAGATAATAAAATAAAAATACATAGAGAATGTTCTACTCGTCACCATCATAGTCTTCGTCAACATCACCACCAAAGTGTTCATCATCATTGTATTCTTTATTGCACGTACCATCGGCATTGTAAATTCGATGAATTGGCAGTCTATCTGATGGAGGATGAGAATAAGGGCATTTTCTTGCAATATGACCAAGATTTCCACATCTAGTGCATTTTCTTCCACCCCCACTCGTCTGACTTTGATAATCCATGTTCATTCGGTAGCGCTGCGTTTTACGTCGGCCCTTTGCATGTGCAAGACGGATTGGATTCGGCTTGAGACGCCATCCAAGATTCACAGTGTGTGAGTTTCCAGGAATTAGATAAAAGCCCCCACTGAACTATGCACACCGTGCTTGAATGGTATAGTAGTGATGCACCAAATGAAGTAGATTATCCCCCCTTACTTGAGAAACGACAATTGCGTGAGAGCAAGGGAACCGCATTGCCTGCCACTCCCCGCAAGAGCAAGACTGTTGTGGATAGTTGACAGAAAAAGATTGTCTTCGCTCACCTTGTTCTGTGGTATAGGTGTTGACCACTTTATAAACCTGGTTAGCAGGATTGTACAATCGTACCACATGCTCGTAGGCATGAACCAGTCATGTTGGTAAGAGGGAAGTGCAGTATTGTAAGTGCTGAGCTCATTCCGGGCACGCTCGAAGATCCTTGTTGACTTCTCTAGAATAGCTTCTACGATGGCTCGGATTGGCAAGAAGCGGCAACCTTTGAGAGCATTGTTGTAACTCTCAGCGATATTAGTTGTCGCGTTGCCCCAACGATGCCCTCCGTCCTCGTAGAGTGTCCATTTGTTAGCTGGATGACGTTGTAACCAATCATATGCAGCACGGTTTATATCCCACAAATCAGACCAAGCTTTATTGTACTCCTTCCCATCAAATGCTTGTCCGATCCTAGTGCAAACTTGCTTGAGCCCACTCGTCTTGAACTTATCCAATAAATTGAAGCGAAGATGGCAAAGAAAATATCGATGACATCCAGGAAAATGCTCAAAATATGACTGAAATGCAGCAAGGAGACCGGCATGTCGGTCTGATATGATGCACGTCGGTCATGATTTTATAACGTTGAGGCGCAGGTGCTTTAGAAACCATCTCCAGCTGTGGGTAGACTCTTCATCGATCAGGGCGTAAGCGAGTGGGATTATGTGATTGTTGGCTGTCTTGGTCACAACTAGCAGCAACTTCCCTTTATACGACCCATGAAGGTGTGTTCCGTCCACCATCACCATTGGATGTGTGTGCTGATACGCGGTGATGCAGGGACTGAATGCCCAAAACTTATATCGAAACATCCTCTGCGTCATGTGCTTCTCATTCTTGAGGAACTTCCATACCACAACCGTATCCGGATTGTGTTGGCATAGGATAGCCATGAACCCCGGCAGCTCACGGATGTTGGTTTCCTAGTCACCGTAGAGAGCCTTCAACGCTTTTCGACGGCCATGCCATGCTTTATTGTAGCCAACGTCCACGTTCCACTTTTCACGAACATTACAATAACATTGGTGACCTTGTACTCCAGATCGACTTGAAGGTGGGGAAGAATGAGTTTGGCTATGAGATTCGACGTAATATTGACAGCCAAATTGTTTCCAGAGCAGTTGTGGTCCTCCGTCCACGTGTTCAATTTCCACCCCCTCAAGGTTTGTCATAAACTGCCCTAGCTTTCCACTGGCATAGAGGACCATTGACATCCTTCTCTTTGCATTTCATCTCCCACGTGGTTTCGGAGCTCCTCTAGGTGGTGTATTGAACACCATTTGATTGAGACCATGCAGTAACTGCATACATCAATTGCTCCTTAGTTTTAAAATACGTACCAGTCTTTATTTGTTGAACATCATTGTTCCAAAATACTGGCATGTCGTCAAAATAATCGGTCATATAAGGATCCGGATTGCCAATATCGTCGTAGACATGTCTCTCTCCCGTGGAAAAAGTAATTTCTCCATCGTAAGAATCAATATCTGTCTCCGGCATATATGATTCCCCGTCGTCTTCAAAATCGTCGCTGCTGTTTGGACACCGTGTATCGTCATCTTCATCATCATCGCCATGTGCTTGTTGTACAGGATTGCTACTGCCTCCGTGATCCACGGGCACGGCTGTACGCCCAATAGAAATTCCCGACAATAAATCCTTGTAATGAAGGATTTGGATGTTCCCCTCATAAAGGTCCAAGAATATTGACTCATTTCCTTGGAGAACGAACACTTTCAGATTCAAGGTCCACTCCCAGTGATTCCAACCCATAATTTCAAAGATTTTTTGAATGAGTTGAAAGTAATCTAGGTGATAGGGAACATCACGCACACATAAGGCTTGGTTGGATCAGTGCTCTCCCAAAAAAAAATTCAAAGTAAATGAACCCATAATTGACTGACAATACACATCTACCACGTATTGAAGGAGCGCCAAACTCAATATATAATTGAAAGCACATTTTTCTCTTTAGTGAATTTAATCTGACTAGTCAATTTAGGAACACTTACAAATTTTTTCTCTACTCAATTTAATATGTCTAGTCAATTTAATCTGACACAAAAATAAAAATTGTAGCTAGAAAGACTGCAAAAAAAAAAGTATGACAGCTAGAATTAAAGATAATAACACTTACAATTTAATATGACTGGTCAATATAATTTCTCTATAGTCAATTTAATCTGACAAAAATCTTAAAATTGTAGTTCGAAAAAAAATATAGGGTTAAGATAATAATAAATTATTGTAATCTTGTTCAAAAAAAAACTTATGTTAATAGGTTTATTTGCAAAAATTAACAAAAATTTTCTTAACTTTTGCAATTATAACATATTTCGCAAACAATTGCAATTAAAACATAAAACTTTAAATATTTGCAATTATAACATAATTCTTTGAATTTTTAGAAACTAGATGGGGATGGGTATCCAACAAGCCTGACCGAGTAAGGTCTAAGAACTTACTTTTTGGAGAATTTATTACCAAATATAATAATATAATGTGTAATTTAAAAATTTTAAAAGGTTAATAATTCAAAAGTAGGGTTAGTAAATAATACACACTTATTACCCCCACCTACCCCACTATCCCACTTTTCACTTTTTCTTTTTCGAGAGTTAGTTGTTTCACTTTCTCTCTCTCTCTCTCTCTCTCTCTCTCTCTTTCTGTCCGCCATTGTTGTTGCTGCGAGAACACGAATCTTTTGGATTCGAGTGGAGGTGAATCAGATTTTTATCACACAACAACCGCATAAATCATCTCCGGCGAAAATAATCAGGTGCACTATTTTGCAATTTTTTAAAGTATTTATGCTGCTTTTTGTTTGTGTGTTTGTTCTGGTTGTTAATATGCCTTAATTTTAAATGACAAGGTGCTAAAATAGGTTGGATTATACTTAATATGCGTTAAAATAGGTTTAATTTTTTTTTGCAAGTATGCGTTAATTTTAAGTAATATTTAGTAAAAAATCGAGTATTCGTTGACTAGGTGACAAAATTCATGTATTCGATTTTATTTTTTAAAAACACAATTTATTATTATTATTATTGTGAAAATTCGAGTATTCGGATTTATAGATTCCCAAATTCGAATGCTCGAATTTATTTTAAATATTAAATAAATGTTTATTATTTTGAAAGAATTCGAGAGCTCGAATTTTTAGATTTGAAAATTTTGAGTGTTTGAATTTTTTAAAATAAAATAATTTTATAATTTTTTTCATTGATAAATTCGAGTATTCGAATTTGCTGATGGGAAAATTCGAGTGTTAGATTTAATTTTTAATTAATTTTATATGATAGGAAAATTCAAGTGTTTATTATTATTGATAAAATAATTGGTTTGTGATAGTTATGGAGATGGATGAGACCGGGCCTACGAGGGAAATCCCACCCCCTTAATGTATACAACCGGGATATTGTGGAGGATATTCAAGTCCTATTGAGTGCATTTGGCCCTGAAACGTTTGACTTATTTTGCGAGGGTCCGTTCAAGTTTTTTTTGGACTTGAAATGGTCTAAAAGAACAGTTACTGCCTTGTGGGCTTTCATTACCCAAGAGATGGAGGTAGAGGGAGCTGTGGATGAGCTTTGGTTTCGTGTTGGAAATAAAAACATTCGATTTGGCCCTCAAGAGTTTGCCCTGGTGACTGCGCTACGATTTGGTGATTCGGGTTTTGACCCGAATAAGGAGTACCCTGTTTCAGAGAGTTCTTGTCTTCATCACTATAAGGAGTTGCCCACCGTGGACCAATTGCACAACGATTTCAAGGACTTTAGGATTGATCTTAGCCCCTCAGCTGATGATTATGTGAAGATTGCTGAGATCCTCTTTGTATACCGGATGTTTGCATGCTTTGATAGGAGAGGAGTTGTGCAAACTTGGCTCGTAGCACTCGCAGATAATAAAGAGCAATGGAAATTATTTCCTTGGGGTGTGTGGTCCTACATCATCCTACTACATCAGATATCCGTTGTGGTCAGAAATCCGTTGAAGAAAGATGCCTTAGTGCATGTATATATGGTCTTGTTTGGACATTGGAGGTAAAACTTAAGTTTATTTAATCCAATTTAATTAATTTATTAATTTTAATATATAATGTTAATTATTTTTTATTTATTTTGTAGGCATGGTCTCATGAGGCTATCCTGAAATTGGCTAAATTGGTTGCGTAACCGGTCAAACAAAAAAAAAGGTAGCCCTCGTTGTCTGAGATGGCGTCCGATCTCCCGATGGGGTGCTAACTTCACACAATATTTCAATCAAGAGGTAAAAATATTTATAATCATTTTATAAAGATTAATATAATAGTAAATTAATTTAGTGATTTGTATTTTTTTCAGCTAGCATGAAGCATCACATTAGAGCCGACGGATGTCGAAGCCCGATCGGACTATTGGATCAGTTTGACTGAAGCTGCTCATCCACTGCTACGTAGATACATCCCGTATCGGGGATCAACGAGGACCCCGAAGTCCACTTCATCAAGGCCTTCAACATCTCAGATATCCACCTCTCGGAGATCCACCTCCCGATGTGGAGCTTCCCAGCCGGATGCCTTCCAGGTGGAGCCGTCCCAGCCGAGCCCCTTCCAGCCACAACCCTCCGAGGTGGGCACCTCCCGGCCACAGCCCTCAACAGTGTTCGACATCCCAATCGAGAAGAGTATACTACCTCCACATTCGTCGTCGAAGAGACCCCGAGGTGAATTATCATCGGTGCCATTATTAGAGGTATTTATTTTATAATTTTATCTACATTATGATCCTTTTAAATTACTATATAAATATTTTAATATATATGTTAGACCGGACACACATCCTCTTTGCCGCTACAAGCAGTCTGCCTTGATGATGACACTGTTCGACGAATTGTTGGAGGGCTGGAGCAAGCCATATGGCCCTGGGTGAAGGATTGGCTGAAGAGTTGTTCGAGGACCACTCTTGTCGGGGTTCTCAAAACACCGCTGTGAACGAGAGGACTGGAGCTGCAACATCTACTAGACGGATGCGGACACCAATGAAAATATGGAGCACTTTTGTAAACGGGTTCCAGATTTTCATGGAGATGCCGGGTGCATATGTAACATTGCCCGAAAATGAGTTGAAGTTGACTAAGGAGTTGTGGTTCAACCCTTTGCTCGACCACACCCTCGACGTGAGGGAAGTTGTAAGTTTAGTTTTTAACTGTTTAGTTTTGAAATTTTTTTAAAAATTAATTTTTTTAATTAATTAATTTGATTTGTTAACAAGTAATAGAGTTATTTATTGTTGAAATATAAGTATATTAGTTGAAATATAAGTATAAGTATGAAATTATAGTTGAAATATAAGTATATTAGTTGAAATATAAGTATAAGTATGAATTATAGTTGAAATATAAGTATATTAGTTGAAAAATAATCATAAGTATGAAATTATAGTTGAAATATAAGTATATGAGTTGAAATATAAGTATAAGTATGAATTATAGTTGAAATATAAGTATAAGTATGAAATTATAGTTGAAATATAAGTATATTAGTTGAAATATAAGTATAAGTATGAATTATAGTTGAAATATAAGTATATTAGTTGAAATATAAGTATAAGTATGAATTATAGTTGAAATATAAGTATAAGTATGAAATTATAGTTGAAATATAAGTATATTAGTTGAAATATAAGTATAAGTATGAAATTATAATGGAAATATAAGTATAAGTATGAATTATATTTGAAATATAAGTATATTATTTGAAATATAAGTATAAGTATGAATTACAATTGAAATATAAGTATCTTAGTTGAAATATAAGTATGAAATTATAGTTGAAATATAAGTATAAGTATGAAATTATAGTTGAAATATAAGTATAAGTATGAAACTATAGTTGAAATATAAGTATATTAGTTAAAATATCGAATAAGGTGGACAATATTTTTCAATAAAAATGCAAACCAATAACCATTTTGATTTCGAACTTCGAGCTCAAATGATGAAACGAAAAGCATGTTTATTTTTGAAGCTTATGTCATTGCCTAAATGTTTTATGCTTATCTATTTGTCCTCTAAGTTGGAGGATCTCCACTTAGGGAAGAGCATGTGACACATTTGTGTGCATGTTTGTTTGTAATGATCGTGTCCTGGTGTTGAAAGAGATGCCAGTGATTAGTGCACTAAGATGTCGGCTCGTTAAGGTCGCGCTTTAACGTGAATGTGCATCGTGAACGGTGAATGTGGCCACCTCCCGGATGACACTTGTTTGCAGATAGTATAACATGTGAATTGAAAATGAGTGCACAATTGGAAAGATAAATGGTTTTGGCAGGATGGGAGAAATTTTCAAAAGTAAAACCCCATGCGTGGTCGTAATATAAAGGCATGACATAAAACCAGTTGTTATATTTTTGAGCATGTGTCCACTGGGTACCTTCAAGTACTCATCCCTGTATATTATTTCTAAAATATGTAGATTGACGGTGGTGACGACGGCGAACGAGTTTGCTTGGCAAGGACTCTCCTCTTTTGTATAAGACAGAACTTAGAGAATGCATTTTCAAATGTATTCTCCCTTTTTAAACTTTTCGCTGCCAGCAAAACTCTTATCTTTTCCTTACTTTTTGATGAAAATCTGAATCTGAATCTTGTTGTCCGAAGAGCCTCGATCCCTCTTTGGAGAGGCGCCTTTTGATTATCCTCGTGTTTGGATGTCTTATTCTGTTTATAATCATGCTATCCATTTTCCCAAACACTCCTGTCACGTACCCCGATGCGCCTCATGAAATATCCTTTATATAAATCGGGGCGTGACACTACCGAATCATTGTGATTTTACAGTATTTCGGTACTTAAAGTACCGAATCAAATTTATTTTATATTGTATTTACAACTATTTATCATAATTAAAAATTAATTACTTGTAATGATGTTTTACATAAATTCGGTATTTTAACGTCCGAAACAAAGTAATTCGGTAGTTAAACTACCGAATTAGATAGTCACATAAAATTTAAATTTAAATAAATCGTATTTTCCAACAATTCGGTACTTAAAGTACCGAATTAATTGTGATAATATTTATTTAAATAATATAATCATTTAAATTAAAAAATTATATTATAAATTTTTATTTTTATAATTTTATTAATATTTAAATATAATTCAATAAAATATGTAAATGTAATATTAAATAATTATTTTATTAATATATTTTCATTAATTTTAATATTTTTTAACATTCAACTAATTTAATTAGTAATTTTCATTAAATTAATTTAAAAAATAAACTACATCGAATATATTAATTTTTTCACTATTTAATTAAACAGTTTACAATTCAAATAAATTACAAACCATGGACTAGTAAAATATGCATTGAGCCCCGTCTTCTCTTTTGTGCAACACGCTTCTCACGGAGGCCTCTACCTCTAAGAAAAGTCTGAGAAGGTCCGGCATCTTGATTTTCTTGCCCTAAAACCAATTATGATAAGTGAAAAAATAAATGTGAATATAACATTATAATAAATTAAATATGAAAAAAAAATTATTATAGTTACCTGCCACAGTCGGAGTGTGGAACGTGGAGTCGTAAGAGGTATGATCGGGAGATGGAGTGAACGATACATCATGATGCTCCTCCTCCTCCTCATCATGTAGCACCTCGTGGTCACCTCTACGTAGTCTAGACCCTCCTCGACCATCTATTTGCTTTGTCACTCCGGGTCTTTGAGATTGCTACGAGGGATCCATTTGCGACATCGACTGTGGTGGCTGAACTAACGGATGTCCAAAGCGTGAAAGCTGCAGCGTCTCTTCCCCTATTTGCTCGATCTTTCTCAAAAGTGACATGACTATTGGATCGTGACGGTAAATATAAGCCCCATCACGAGCAAATTCTGTCATATCACTTATCCCATCAATCTAAAATAATTTGATATAAATAATGCGAGTCAAACATAGATATAAAGAATAAAAAATAGTATGATAAAATGATTTACCAAAAGTCGCAACTAATCTTCGTGCCCAAAATATCCCAACGGAGCAATTTGGGCTCGTGTGTGGCTTGGATTAGCCACAAATTTCACGGTTCTTGTTAAAAACCAGTGAATATAATATTCGAACACTTTGGGGCCTCCAGGAACAATCTGCTCAGCAGCAATGTACACATGTTGATCTCTATTATTTCCAATCATCGATGTACACCCGGAGCTCGTCGCTCCAATCATTAGATTTTAACAAAAATTAAGATGTGTCTTCCCCTATTTTTCATTTATTCCATGTTTTAGATACGGAAATGAAACTCAACACACATGTTCAATACAAGGTCTAGTATTTATCATGAATTTAAGAATTATTTTTATCAATTATAACTATTTTTCCATTTATCATGTATGAGGCTCGCTCACAGCAATGTACACCATTTTATAAAATTCATATCTTTCAAACCACATAACATTTTTTACTCAAACCAGATTCAAAATACTCTTAACACTAAATTCATATAAAAACAGGGGATTACATAAATTCCAAACTCTTAAAATGGTTTCTTAGTCGAGATTAACAAGGCTGGTTGTTTCTGATTCATTTAGAAAACTTAGTGAGGGCAAGCAACAAGGAAACTTACTTCAAGAACTCCTTTTATTTTCCTATGAAGGATATGCTTTGGAAACCTTAGGGAATATAATAAAAGATGTCTACGAATTTTCCATAGTTATTAGAATTATTTTTACCAAGGTTATGTATTTTTCCCAAACATCTAAACCTATTCAGCCACATATTCACCACAAAAAATTGCAGAAGACATAACTCACAAAACACCCAACATTTTTAAGAAATTTCAAATCCCACATCTTCTTAACTTAATGTAGTATGACATAATTGAATTCCAGGTCTTGATAAAGCTGTTTGATACCTTTGCTGAACACAAATAGACGTAGCAGAGCAGGGGTTAATTTCCAGATTCCACACACTCCATTCCCAATTGCACATAATCATATCCAATCATCATAATACATTCATAAACACTTATTTCAAGTCTTGGCTGCATACAAAATCATCAATGAACACTAATCCCTCAAGTATTCCAACTTGGATTACACATTCAATTTCATAATTCCAATCTACACTTCACCAACAATAAGAATTAATCAATATTCATTCATATCTCTCAATTCACCCAATCAAATTGTCAAAAACTTAAGAACCCTGTTCTTGATCGTACATGCAATATAATAATCGTATTTAAGAAATTAAAAGAGGTACGAAAGATCCTACTTGAGAGGAGGAAGATTTCAGATTCGGTCTTCTTCCTTTAATGGCCGAAATTAATCCTCTCTAGCTCTAATCTTCGTCTCTAATTACTCCAATCCGCTTGTAGTTCGATTGTTCGCTTCCATCCTCTTCCTTCGATTTGCAAGCTAGGTCAAATTTTAAATGTAGGATTTTGATAGGGCTTTTGGTATAGAGATGTAGAGGAAGGTGAGGGTATTCCGATTATGTGATCATTGAGGTTGTTTGGCCGAGGTTGGTAGGGTTTCCGGCTGGGGAAAGGCTGCAGCTTGGAGAAGTATGTCAATGGTGTTGACGTGTCGAAGAAGGAAGGGGAGGGAGAGAGAGATCGACGAGAGAGAATAAAATAGAATGAAAGAAATTTTGTGAAAAATAGGGGTGAGGTATTTTATTTTAATTAATTTGATATTTACTAAATTATCCATACTTAAAATATTACTCATGCCTTCCAACAATTCTAGGATGGTAATTTTTCCCTTTACTCTTTATTTTACTTAAACATTTTTATTTAAGTCCTACTTTGGGTTATAAATCTCAATTTAATCAAATCCTTCCATTCCAAATTAATCAATTCAATTTATAATAATTTTTAGTCCAATTAATCATGAGGACCGAGATTAAATTAATATCGGAGCCAAAAAATTATTTCGGTATTTAATTCATCGATGATTGGTTGTAAACTATTTCACAATTATATATATATATATATATATATATATATTCCCATGATTTCTCCCCAAATAATTAATTACCAAAATTGAGAATCTAAATCTCAATATAATAATTAAAATAACTAAACGATCGGAAATAGAGAAGAGGAGACTATTTATTTTTCTCCCGATAAATTATGTGTAATCACATGCGATTTAATTAATAATTGCGAGAGGAATTCTAATATCTTACTTTAGATGATATTAATTAATTAAATAGGATAACTCCTCTTGTCTTTGCTATCGAGATTTTATTCTTATCGAAAGGGTTGAATTTAATTAAAAAACTTTTGCGGAGCGTTACATGTGGTTTTGGGGCTGCACTCAAGGTGGTATTCATGGAGGTCTTCAATGGAGTTAGAAGGTTGGAGAAGATGAAGTTTAGTGAGGGAGAAGGGGGTGGCTGAATGGAGAGAAAGAGAGAGAGTGGGGAGTTTGAGTGTTCAAAAAGAATTTCCCATGCATAAAATCCATGTAGGAAATGATTATGTCCAATTTTTCCTTCACTATTTTGCCCTTCAATACTATAAGAGGTAAGTGCCACGGATGAACATCTTGGTGCCTTAAAACTCGTGGAGAACTCGTTAGAAGGTACCAGAAGGGAACGAAAGATACCGGAAGGGTATAGAACCTTCCGGAACAAGTTAGATGGATCGGGAATGTCCCGGAAGGATGTGGAACCTTCCGGAACATTACAGAACCTTGGAGAAGCATGCAGAACACTCCGGAAGGGTGTGGAACCCTCCTGGGCTGAATAGAAGGGTGTGGAACATTATGAAACTCCATGGAAGGAAGTAGAAGGCTAAGGAACCTAATAGAACCTTGTAGAACCTTTGAGAACTTGTACTATTGTACTACACTTGTACTAGATTCTAGAAGGGTCCATCAATTAGTATAAAAGGGACCCTTCCCCCTCATTTTTACTCACTCAAGTTGTAAGCATTTCCAAGCAATACAAGAAGCATTCTCCAAGAGCTCTTTCTCTCTCTAAGTGTTTATCTCTCTAGAGTTGTGAAGCAAGGTTGCTTAGGACCGGGTCCTAAGACCGCACGGCGTCAGAGTAACAAGTACAAAACACTCATCCCGTGACAAGTGGTATCAGAGACGCGATCGACTGGCGTCTGAGGGAGAAAGTTCAACGATGGCTAACAAGAGCAATGTGAAGGAATTGCCGCCTCTCAATGAGGAGCCAAAGAAATCTCGGAGAGGCCAAGACCATTCGAGGGAACCGATGGCATCGTTGGAAGGATGGGTTGCAACGATAGAGCGGGTTCTATCAGAATTCCAAGTGGACGCGCAAGAAGCATCCAACACGGTCGAAGGAATCCATGGCGAGTTAGAGGAACTCAAGGATGACTTCACGAAGGGCCTTAACGATAGCACGGAAGGATGGAGTAAGGAGACGGACTCCTTGAAGGCTCTCATTGAAGGGATGCAAGAGGCAATGGAGGGAATGCAAACGAAAATGCAAGAGCTACGTGCGGAGGTAGCTCAGCTGCGTAGAACTCGTAGTGATGGGGCAGGCACGAGTAACTCGGGACCGCGGTTGGATATTCCGAGACCAAAGAGTTATAATGGTTCAAGAGATGCTAAGGAAGTGGACAACTTCTTATGGAGTATGGAACACTACTTCCAAGTGATGGGCATCGAGGATGATGCTATCAAAATAGGTACGGTCCCAACTTACTTTATAGATATTGCGTTGCTATGGTGGAGGCACAGGTGCGATGATCGGACTGGCGAATCGATCCGGACTTGGGTGGAATACCAGAATGAGTTTTGCAAGCAATTCTTCCCGGCCTATGCGGAAAGAGAGGCGCGGGCAAAGTTAAGGAAGCTGGAGCACAAGGGAGAACTTCGTGAATATTGCCGATAATTTACGGAGTTGATGCTACAAATACCCTCACTGCCGAAAATGGAAGCATACCATCTCTTTATGGAGGGGCTCAAACCTTGGGCACAAAAAGAGCTGGATAGAAGAGGCGTGGAAGACCTACATAGTGCGTTGACCACGATCGAGTCCCTAAAGGAATATCGCTCGGAGAAGTCGGATCCCAAGAGGAGGACAACCCCAAACGGTGGGGGAGATCGAGATAGGTCGCCCCGACGGAATACAAGCAAACCACCTAAGTTCTCATTTAAAGAAAGGATGGAAGGAAAGAGGCCCGACAAGCCTAAGAAGCCGATATAATGCTTCTTTTACAAAGGACCTCACTATGAATGAGACTGCCCAAATCAAGGCAAAATAGCAAGCATAGTCAAGTCGGATGAAGGGAAAGAAGAAGGAGCAAGGCTAGGTGCTCTACGAATTTTAAGCTTCATGCAAAGCAAGAAGCCACGATCAAAAGGGCTAATGTTCGCTAACATCGAAGTCGCGGGCAAGGCGATGAGTGCGTCGGTAGACATGGGAGCCTCCAACCTCTTCATCTCAAAGGAAGCGGCGGAGAAAATCGGTCTTCGAGTAGAGAAGACGACGACAAAGCTCTAAATGGTGAACTCGGAGGAAGTCCCGACGTGTGGAGTGGCGAGAGACGTGGATCTTTGATTGGGCCAATGGAGCGGGAAGGCAAACATTGAGGTAATCCCTCTCGATGACTATGATGTTGTGATTGGTATGGATTTTCTTGATTGCATAGATGCCATGATCGTGCCGCACGCGGACTGCCTATGTATCCTCGATCCAAATGGACAATGTATCGTGCCCGTAAAGAGACAAAAGGGAAGCGGGGAAAAGACCCTATCGGCGATGCAGCTCAATCGAGGGGTCCAAAAGAAGGAAGTAACCTACCTTGCGGTGTTGAAAACTGAGTAATGCGGGGAGAAGGAGGAAGTCCTACCCGAAGTTAGCAATGTCTTGGAGGAGTATAAAGACGTGATGCCACTGGAGCTCCCCAAGAAACTTTGACCTAAGAGGGAGGTGGATCATGAGATCGAGCTAGTACCCGATGCACGACCACCCACCATGGCGCCTTATCGCATGGCACCCCTGGAGCTTGTAGAACTTCGAAAGCAACTCCGAGGACTACTTGATGCTGGACATATCCGACCCTCAAAATCTCCATAGGGTGCACCCGTGCTGTTCCAAAAGAAGCAAGACGGAAGTTTGAGGATGTGCATAGATTATCGAGCACTTAACAAGTTGACGGTGAAGAACAAGTATCCAATCCCGTTGATAGTGGATCTCTTTGATCAACTTGGAGGGGCGGAATGGTTCACAAAGCTGGATCTATGGTCGGGGTACTACCAAGTGAAGATAGCAGAGCAAGACGTACCGAAGACGGTGTGTGTAACTCGGTACGGGGCCTATGAGTTCCTTGTCATGCCCTTTGGCTTGACAAATGCACCGTTAATATTCTGCAAATTGATGAACAAGGTACTTCACGAATCCTTGATAAGTTCGTTGTTGGTTACCTTGATGATATTGTTATCTATAGCCGGAGTCTTGAGGAACACATAGAGCACCTCCGACGGATGTTCGAGACATTGCGGGCGCACTCCTTGTTTGTGAAAAGGGAGAAGTGTGCGTTCGCCCAGCGGGAGGTACCTTTTCTTGGCCACATCGTGGGCGGAGGCCAAGTAAGGATGGATCCAAAGAAGGTGGCAGCCATAAGGGATTGGGAGCCACCAACTAATGTACAAGAAGTACGATCGTTCCTTGGGTTGGCGAATTACTACCGACGATTCATCCAAGATATTCAAGTATCACGGTGCCCTTGACCGACTTATTGAAGAAGGACCAAAAGTGGGAATGGACGCCAAAGTTCCAAGTAGCATTCGAGAAGTTGAAGAAGGCGGTGACCAAGGAACCGGTACTTGCCCTGCCAAGTTATGAGAAGGCGTTCGAAGTGGAGACGGATGCCTCAGATTATGCGATTGGCGGAGTCTTGATGCAAGAAGGACACCACGTTGTCTATGAGTCCCGGAAGCTAAGTGACATAGAGCGAAGGTACACAGTACAAGAGAAGGAAATGAAGGCAGTTGTACATTGCCTAAGGACTTGGAGGCACTACTTGTTAGGGAAAAGGTTCGTGGTAAGGACGGACAATGTGGCAAAGAGCTACTTCCAAACACAAAAGAAGCTCACCCCAAAGGAAGCACGTTGGCAAGACTACCTAGCGGAGTTTGACTACATATTAGAGTACAAACCGGGAAAAGCTAATTCGGTGGCGGATGTATGATGTAGGAAGATGCAGTTAGCCGCAATAAGTCAACCCGATAGTTCCTTGGTGGGACGGATTATAGAAGGATTGCAGCATGAACCCAAGGCAAAAACTCTCATCAAAATGGCAAAAGAAGGAAAGACAAGACAATTTTGGTGCGACGACGACTTGCTCTACACCAAGGGTCATCGACTATATGTGCCGGCGTATAATAACCTTCGACGGGAGATACTACATGAGTGCCACAACTCAAAGTTGGCGGGACATCCAGGGATGCACCGAACTCAAGCACTTGTGGAGGAAAGGTACTATTGGCCCAACCTTTATGATGACATTAAATCTTACGTGAAAACTTGCTTAGTGTGCCAGCAAGACAAGATGGAGCAAAAGGTGCCCGCCGGGTTGCTTGAACCCTTAGCCACACCGGAGAGACCCTGGGAGAGTGTCTCAATGGACTTCATCGTGAATTTGCCAAAGTCTGAAGGGTGCCAAACAGTTATTGAAGGGATTCGTGAACTGAATCACGAAGTTCGTTTGCCCGGATCGTTAATTGGAATATCAAAAATAAATTCCTATGCCTATGATTATTCCTAGCATGCTCCTATTGATTATGCATAGAGAAGGTTTATGCGGAATACCTGGATTGCGAAGCCCTGAAGAACGAGTGCGCGGAGATTCCTCTTCATCTTTTCCCACGCAAAAAGATTTAATTCCTAACAGATTGAGGAAATAAATCTGTGAAAATTAGTATGTAATTTTTGAAAACAAGAAGGAGAGAGAAGAAAGAAGATAATCCTCCTGAACTGATCTTCTGATCTGTATCCTAACTCAATCTGAATATCTGGTGATGATTCCCTTCAGATTCCTTGCCCAGTTGAGAAGCAGAATTTCATCCTCGTTTCTCAGATCTAGTCGATCACCACAGCTCCCAAATTCAGGTTTGCTGTGCGCAACTTATGATCTTGTGGTGTTTTGAGATCTTAGGAACTGAGGCCTATTTATAGGAAAATACTGGACTTCTATTGGGCCTGAGTTTCATGGGCTAGACCAGGGACCAGAATACAAAAAGCAAATAAGGCATATCAATTAATTAATTCCAATATTCAACCCAGAATATAATTAATTAATTAATATTGATTCATTCCACAAGAGAATCAATACTGTCCTACTTATTTGCTACTACATTTTGAGGTACGGGTTGCATGGGCTTGGTTTATCCCCACATTTAAGGTTACAGACATTAGTTAATTAATTTAAGCTCTGACAAGCTATTTAATTAATTAACATCTAATATTCCTGAGTCAATCTACTCAAACCTTTTCACTTATGCTTGAACTTAATCAGCCTACAGGACTTTAGCATAACGAACCTTTTGAGCTACTCAGGGAATGTCATCATCCTATATTGGATGTGGTTACCTAGTTCCATTACCAGACAGTCATATACAAAATGCTATTACCCAAGATACAGATATACAAGCTCAACCAGAGCCTTTCACTGCAACTCACAGTAATACACAATCTGCACATACTTTTGTACCTTCATATAGGCTTAGGATCTCATCAAGCCATAGAGATCTAGATTCTTTTAATGTCAGATAAAAGAATTGATCTCGACTTAGGTCCTTATCAATGTGTGCCCACACGAGCATACCAAGCCATCCAAGATAAGATGCTTATTACTGCGTATGCTGCAGCCTACACCGACAGTTTATCCTGGAACTATCTCAGCTGTGATAACCATTTATATCTCGCTAGGTCAAACAATCCATACGATCTTCCGTGATCTAATACACACCGTATGATCTCCCTATCGACGAGATAAGAGGATAATTGTGTTTGCGACACATGTTTGTTAATTCAGACAGGAGATGAACCTACAACATTTATGATTCCCAGTATATTAACCAATCGACCTTGTACATAATATACCAATCATAATGCTTTCAGTATATAAATCCATCAATCTCCCAATTATACTCAAAGCATTATATTGGTGCTTTCCAGAGTATAACGCATCTAAACTAATCTAGCTATTACATCAATCATTCTACGTGGCTGGCTTTGCCCTCAGCCTAAGGTTATGTACATGAATCTCGTAGACCATCTGAGGCAGAGCTTTTGTGAATGGATCCGTTAGATTATCTTTTGTATCAATCTTCTCTACTAGCACATCACCCCTTGCTACGATTTCTCGTATAATATGGTACTTCCTTTCAATGTGTTTTGTTGCTCTGTGAGTTCGTGGTTCCTTTGAATTAGCCACAACTCCTGAATTATCACAATATACCGTGATGGCCTTGGGTAGCTTAGGAATCACGTCCAACTCCAGAAGGAAGTTTCAAAACCATACTGCTTCTTTCGAAGCATCAGAAGCTGCCACATATTCTGCTTCCATGGTGGAGTCAGCAATGCACTTCTGCTTAGCACTCCTCCATGATATGGCCCCACCTCCCAATGTAAACACATAGCCAGAGGTGGACTTCTTTTCATCTCAGGCTGCCTAGAAATCCGAATCAGTATATACCACAGGGCACAACTCCTCACACTGATAGATGAGACAATAGTCTCTAGTCCTTTTCAAGTACTTGAGTATGTGCTTCACCGCGGTCCAATGCGCCTGTCCAGGGTTAGACTGGTATCTCGCTACCATGCCGACAGCAAAGCATATATTTGGCCTCGTACATAGCATTGCATACATGAGGCTCCCTACGGTCGATGCATACGACACGTTCCTCATCTCATCTTTCTCCTTTTGTGTCACCGGACACTGATCATTGGAAAGATGTATGCCATGTCTGAAGGGTAACAGACCTTTCTTGGCAGTTTGCATGCTGAAACGGGCAATCACAGTATCCATATATGATCCTTGAGACAAGGTCAACATCCTCTTATTGCGCTCCCGCAATACTTTTACCCCTAGGATGTATCCTGCCTCCCCAAGGTCCTTCATGTGAAACTGTTCGGATAACCACCCCTTTATGCCCGACAATACTTCCACATTATCGCCAAATAGGAGAATATCATCTACATAAAGTGCAAGGAACACCACGCTTTCACTGACACATAGACGGTACACATAACTCTCGTTTGAACATTGTGAAAATCCATAGGATTTAATCACTTCATCAAAACGTAGATTCCATGACCGTGAAGCTTGTTTAAGTCCATAAAGCGACTTCCTTAGCTTCCAGACCAAATGTTCTTCGCCCTTCTGCACATAACCTTCTGGTTGTTGCATATAGATGTCCCTACCTTCTTCAAGGTACCCGTTTAGAAACACGGTTTTGACATCCATCTGCCAGATCTCTAGGTCCTTATGTGCTGCTATGGCTAGTAGTATACAAATGGACTTAAGCATAGCTACCGGTGACAAGGTCTCGTCATAGTCTACACCTTCTTTCTTACTATAACCCTTCGCCACCAGCCTTGCTTTGAAAGTTGTAATTTCACCATTCGCTCCCTTCTTTCTTTTGTATACCCATTTGAACCCTATGGCTCGACAGCCATCTGGCAAATCAGTTTTCTGGTATACATTCATAGCCGTAATGGATTCTATTTCCGACTCCATGGTGATCAGCCAGTTGTCTGCATCTTTATTAGATACCGCCTCATCATATGTCTAGGGATCGATATCATCCAGTCCGCTTTTCGGGATCAAGTCAGAGGACTCTCCCACGAACATATACCTCTCGGGTTGGTGGACAACCCTCCCACTGCGACGAGGCATCTGAACCGTGTCAGTAGTTAGCACAGTACCTGTTGGTCCCATACCTTGTATTAGTGGCAGTGTTGGTATTGCCTCACCTATTACAGGTGGATTTACCACTACACTTGGCTTTCCTGATGGAATCGCTTCCTTATCCACAAGCTCGTGGAGATTAATTTCACTCTTGGATCTGTGGTTTTTAACATATTCGTCCTCCAAGAATCTTGCGTTGGTACTGAAAACCACTTTCTGATTCTCAGGACAATAAAAGTAACCACCTTTCGTTTACCTGGGATATCCTACAAACAGCATCAGCTTACACCTACTTTCTAACTTATCAGGTTCCTTTGTCAGCACATATGCCGGACAACCCCAAACTCTCACTCTGTTCAAACTTGGCTTTCGCCCATACCAGAGTTCCAGAGGCGTTTTAGGAACTGATTTAGAAGGTACCAGGTTAAGCTAATAGGCCGTTGTCTCCAAGGCATATCCCCAAAATGAAATCGGCAAGTTTGCATAACTCATCATTGACCTGACCATTTCCAAGAGAGTTTTATTTCTTCTTTTCGCTACACCATTTTGTTGAGGGGTTCCCGGTGCAGTCCACTAGGATGTAATCCCGTTGTCAGACAAGTACTGCAAGAACTCGTTACTTAGGTATTCTCCACCACGATCTGATCGTAGTGTCTTGATAGTCTTACCTAGCTTCTTTTCTACCTCAGTCCTAAACTCTTTGAATTTCTCAAAGCATTCAGACTTGTGGAGAAGCAAATAGACATATCCGAATCTTGAGTAATCGTCAATGAATGTGGCGAAATACTCATAACCTCCACGAGCTTGCATGGACATTGGTCCCCATAAGTCAGAGTGGATCAATTCCAACAAATCCTCTGCTCGAGACTGACTTACCTTAAAAGGCCTGGTCGTCATCTTTCCCTCTATACAGGATTCGCAGATTTGATGCGGTACCACTTGAAAAGAATCCAAGAGCCCATCGCATGCAAATCTTTTAATCCTCTTTAGATTGATGTGACCTAATCTCAAGTGCCAGAGATATGTTTGATCCTCATCGGAAGAAAACTTTCTCTTTAAATAATTATTATTATTGGATGAGTTTGCAACATTCACGAAAGATTTATGCATACAATCAATGATATAGAGAGAGTCAATCAGTTTGCCATGACAGATAACACTGTTATTACCAATGATAGAAACTCCACTATAAAAATAATTGAATATCCATCACTAAATAACTTGGAAACTGAAATTAAGTTCCGCCGAAAAACCGGCACATATAAAACATCTCTCAAAATCAAAATTGTTTTCAAAGCATAAAGTAAAATCTACAATGGCTACTGCTGAGACTCGCTCTCCGCTTCCCATTGAGATGGTAATCTCGTCATGCTTCAGCTGCCTTGTCGGCCTGAACCCCTGCAAAGTATAACAAACATGATCAGTAGCTCCAGTATCCACTACCCAAGAATGGGTAGAAACTAATGCTAAACATGTTTTCGTTATAAATGCACATGACGCACCTTGTCCAGTCTTCCTGACTTGACAATCTTTCTTCTAGTGACCAGCCTTGCCACATCTGAAACACTTGTCCCTCTTACCAGGCACGCCCGGTGTCCTTTTTTACTTCTTCACAGAAGTTGTACCTTTGGCTTTCTTCTTAAACATTCCTTTGCGCCTCTTGCCAACCAGCGCAATAGGACGGTTTCCTGAAGTAGCCAAAGCAACCTTTTCTGGAAGCATCACTGACTTCGCTGCCATCAAGTCATTGAGTAACTCATTAAGAGTGTACTCTTTCTTGTTCATGACAGCATTCAGTCTAAAGTTCTCAAAGGACTTTGGGAGAGAGTTGAGGATGATATCAACCTGCGCCTCCGCATCGATACCACCTCCGTGTAGCGTGAGCTCATCCATAAGATGAGTCATGCCGATCACGTGCTCTCTGACCGAGCTTCCTTCCGCCATTTTCTTTCCCACGATTTCCCTCATGAGATTGAATCTGACAGCTCGGTCTGACTCACCATAGGTTGTTGTGAGACTGTCCATTATATCACTAGCATTATCATATGAATGATGCTGCTGTGCAAGTACCTTGGACATAGTAGTCATCATATAGCATTTCACTATATTGATTGACTTGAGCCACTTGTTATAGTGGCTCCTTTCCTCATCAGTCGATGCATTATTGGGAGCAGTCGGACAAGGCTTATCAAGGACAAACTTGTGTTCCTTTGCGACAAGGATGTAATCCAAGTTGCGTTTCCATTCTTGGAAATTGGGACCGGTTAATTGGTTTTGTGCTAAGACATTGATCACATTTGGTAAAGACATGTCTGAAAACAATTAAAGCAGAAATTAAAACATAGTCGCAAACAATTGAAACAATTAAATATTGAAACCTTATGATAAAACAGTATTAATGTTTCCTCCAATTTGCCTAAGTATTACTATTGTAAGCCACACATGTGGACGTTTACAACAAAACAATTAACCAGACTGCATCTTTCAATTCCAGCCCTTTAATTCCAATTCATGCCCGAGTTCCTTAGACAATTAAAAGTAATAATTGGAGACTAACTTAAGACCATATTATCCTACTGAGCAGGGACATCACAAATGAGTTATACTCTGGATAACATCTAAGCTAGCTTACCACCAAAGTCAACCCTCCCATATAAGGATCTACTAGAACACACCTGATCCCTAAAATAAGGCTGTCTCATTTAATTCAATCCCTAGAGAACTTATGAAAATCCAATACGCAAGCTACACATGTAGACGTTTACGCATGAACTCCCACTTCTCACATGAAATAAATGTTTGTATTAAGAAATCCTATCTATTAGAACTTATGAATAATAAATTAAGTAAGCTACACATGTAGACGTTTTCCTAATAAATTACCTACTTCCAATAAATGATCGCTTTGTGGAGGTCTTACTAAATTATGAGCTTAGTTATTTTTAATTCATAAGGTTCAATTGCACAGAATATTTTATGTAGCCATAATTATAACACTGCTAAAATTCTATCATGCATAGCATGAACCCCGAATTTATAGTTTAATTTAAATACACAAAATAAATCACATAGCATGCTTTAAAGTTGTAAATAAAAGCAGTAAACCTGCTCCTATTATCTACAACATGCTTATATGCTGCACAATTAATATTAAACACATATATAATGCGAAGACAAATAATAAAACAAATAAAAAAATGTCCTCGTGGCCCCCATGATAAAAAATAATAATTCTAACTATTACACGTTGGAATTATTTTTACAGATCTTCGACTAGGCTCCCACTACTTGGACTGTGATCTGATTTTATATTCTGAATTTGGGCCTCCAAGATTTGATTTATCAGAAAATTGGACAACTGGGCCAGTTAACCAAATCGCAGGCCTAGGCACACACTGCAAGCCCAATAGCCCGCGAGAACTCGGCCCGACGAGCCACCACTGACGAACCACCACCGCCGGCAACTTGCTGCTGCCACGAGGGCTCCCGGCATAGCACAGCAGCCATGCACATACGTGCATGGTTGCAGCCCGCGATCCTGCCTCCTCTGGCCGTTGCCCGTTTCGCATGCCGCTGCCCCGGCTTGCCCTGACTGTTGCCCGAACCGCCGTACACCATCTTCTCCACCGTCGGCCTCCGTGACTCGCCGGAATCGTGCAAGAAATGAGATCGAAGGCTCGCACGAACCGCACACAAACCCTAGGGTTTGCTATGCCCCGACTCACTGATCGATGCTAAATCTGCATACAAATCATAGCATAGAGAAAATAAATTTATAAGTACCCGAAGGTTGTCGAACCCACAGGGATAGTGCAATGAGAGAAAATCATGTACTGGATATAGTTTTCAAAACTTTTGTTTGGGTAATTCAATTCAGAAGGGTTTTGGGTTTTTCAAAACAATTAATTAAAGAGAAAATTCAAATAATAAAAAGCACAGATTCCAGGGAAATCTACCAATCTGATCAACATGCAAGAAACAAATATTCAAACCCATAAAACACAATTTTGGTGGAAAACCTTTTATTGTGGAGTTAATTCCTTGGTCGGGCAATTAAAACCTAAATTACTAATTAGTGATCTATCTCCTCTCGGTCTCAAAAATACACCAATTAATCAATTTCATAAAGATCTAGATTTTCCTACAATTGAAATCTTCGTTGTCAGACAGAATTCAAAAGCATCAAACTCTCACTTCCTATTATCGATT